>JBBMKB010101594.1:0-10328 GCA_037833945.1 Alaria marginata | reverse complement strand
TCTAGCTCTCTCCGGAGGAAGGAGTATGCTCTAACCGTGTTGGCCGTGATCCCCGTAAGGCCGAGAGAGATATCGTCTATGTATGCGAAGGCTTCCACTACTTCTCTCTCGAATTCCTGTCGGAATCGCTTCAGCCCCGGTCGCAACGCCAGGCAGAACAATGCCGGCCCCAGGTATCGTTTTCTCATCTTAGAAAAATAGTACCTGGTACTATATATACTGTTTTTTGTTTTTTTCACGTGTATCATACCGACCCTTTGATAAGGAAAACCGAGGTTTTGGGGTTTCAGCTACGAGTATAGACTTCTTATTTGAGAAAACAGGGTGCGTCCTACACTAGCTTCAGTATTAAACAGCTGTCGAAGTTCTTATTTCCCCGTATAAGTTTTAGGGTTTTTTCTTGTGGGGGGGCTCTTCTTATGACAGGGTCGGTAGTAGTGTATCGCCTATACTTACTTGCAGTCCACAGACTGTGAGGGAAACCACAACAAGTCCACAGAGTGTTACCCAACTTAACCGACAACAGCTCCGGCCGGCACCCTGATCCTTGATCCTACCCAGACCTGATTCCACCCACAACTGAGACCTCCACACTGACCGTGGAATATATAATAGGGTAACGGTCCAAAGGGGGTACATCACCCGGTGTTTCGGCCATCTGGGGGTGCAAGGAAAACACGCCTGCCCCAAGCGTCCGTGCGTGCCCCAAACGGTTTCAAATTAAGATAATACACACCCTGTCTACTCGCCCGCAGCCCACGCCGAGTACGCACGCCTGTTTCATTTGTTTTTGGGCACGTCGTTGGGCCAAACGGCACCGCGGCTCTGAAGGGGGCAAGCACATCCCCCCTTTTGACCACTAGTTGGGGGGGAATCCCCCGGCGGAACTACGAAAGTTGTGTATTACCCCCCTTTTGACTACTACTTTCCCCCCAAATGACCGAAAGTGTACCCCCATTCGACCGATTGTGACAGTACCAATAAATAAATGTCGATATACTACCTTGCCGGCCAACAGCCCGAACAGACCAAAGGCAGAACATCCGGTAGTAGTTGCGAGTAGTCCTGATCGTATTATTCCGCAAAAACCACTGCACAACAAAATTTTAAATCGAATCTTGATACGAGTGCACAAAATAAAAAGCAACGGATTGCTTCTTTGAAGCAGCAGTATTATCGGAAGGTCGTTCCTTGCCGGGAACAGTCCCCTCTATCTGTTTAATGCTGGAGCTTCTCGACAGCTAGATTCCCGCCTAGACAGATCGACCCACCGCGCGGAATTGGTCCGGACAACCGCCATACTTCACAGTATATCCTGATCCTATCACTCAACACTCTCCCTACCCTACGCATATCGATCATCGGCGCAAAGCGGGCATCCCGATCGCGGCCCGGTAACAGCGTGTTTGCAACCCAGACTACAAATCCTCCTTCCCTTCCCGGCACGCCGGCGCTGCAGCACTCTCCCTGCCCGACGCGTAGCTGCCGTCGGTCCGAAGCTGGCTTCCGACGACGGCCCGGTAACAACGTGTCGCCTTCCGTATGGCAGGTCCGACTTTCCCTCCCCCCGCCCGCTGCTGGTGGGGAATTGAATCCCCTGCCTTAAGCGCTCCAGACTCTTGCAGCCCCGCTGACCACTTCGCGCTAATCATGCCCCTCCAAATTCCCGACCGGGTACCGCACCCGCCAGTAAGGCACTTGAACTCCGTACACTTGTCCCACCATCACCCGGCTCGCCTTCTCCGCGCCAGCGAATGACCATCCTGCCTGTGCGCCCGTTAGGGAAGTCCAGCAACGCCTCCGCCCTCAGTTCATGATCTCGTTCACCGTTCAGCAACGGTGGAGCTGGCCGGGGGCGGCAATCCTGGCCTTTGCGCGCCTCCAGCATGGTATGGAAGCCGTCGCGCTACAACAGGGGGAAGCTGTGCCGAACCTTTCCCTCCGGCAGGAACTCCGACTGTGATTCACACTGGTACCGGGGGCTCGATATTGCCAGTTGCGACGCCTCCCGAGTTTCCGGTCGCCCGCCAGTCAGTTAGGATGTAGAATGGCACCGCCACCGTCGAAGGTTCCGCCAACGTCAAATCTGCGCCCCGAGCTAACCGTGCTCACTCGTCCTTAAAAGCGTGCACGCGCTTTGGCCGTTGATAGAAAGTCTGGTCGGTAGTTGCCGACGCTGTATTCCTCCTGATCCGGCGGTCTCTCAACGTGTCCTGAAAACTGAGGCCCGTGTACGAACTTCGCGTGAATTCCCTCCCTCGCTAGCTTGGTGTCTACCTCCTTTACCAGCATCATGTCCCCCACCCGTGCCCGCTCACCTGAGTAATTACGGATAGTCACAGCCTTGTGGCAAGCAAGCTATCGTGTTTTCTCCTCCTGCCATCTGCTCAGGACTAAAAGCAGTTCTAGGAACATCTGCCGCTTCTCTGCCAGGAAAATATCCAGCCCCGTACGATACTCATCGCTGTCCACAGGGTGGGAATGAGAGCGTCGATGTTTCGGCGCACATCGTGACCACACCGCATCCGGAAGGATGCGGCATCCAAGGGCAGACGTGGGTCTGGCGTAGTCCGTTGAATCTAGCAGGTCACCAGTACCACCGCGCCGGCCACGACTTTTAGAGCTCTGCCAGCACTTCGTGGAGCCACCCCTTCACCCTCTCCTCGCCCCCTTGACTGCGAGAATGATCAACAGGTCCATGGTTCAGCTGCACTCGTAGTCATTGGTAAAGGTGGGTGACCACCTTAGCGGTGAAACCCCCCCCAGCGTCACGTCTGACCGAAACCGGCAAGCCGAACGTAAGCACCATTTACAGAACCTTCTGCTACACGCAGACAGGGCCCTTAGACCATAACGGGTACGCGAACAAACTCCACCTGGTTCCATTCACCACTACCAATAGATACCTGTTGCCTCGACTGGATAATGTCTTCCTGTCCTGGAGATCCATCTCGATCACCTCCTAAGGCCACAACAGCCGGTCGGGCATAGTGGCTACTCGTTGCCTCCAAGCTCGCTTCCTCTCTCTGCACCCACACGAAAGCACGTAGTCCCTGACGCCTTGGTCCACGGTCAGCCTGCAGTTGTTGGTCACATGCGATACTTGAAGTTTCGCGTGGTTGGACGCCTGGACATTGTTTGGGCTCGGCTGGAACTCGTGGCGGTACGTCTCCAGCAGTCGCAAGACGGCGGCCTTGACGGGGCTGCTCGTCTGGGCGATGTTGATATGTGCTAAAGTCACCACATCGTCACCTATTCCCTTATTATCTTCCTCCGATGAAACGGGTATCGGTGGGTCCCCTTTCCCTGTGTCGGCCTCCGACCCTTCCCCGCCCGATTCTACCGTCCGGCAGAGTCTAGCAGCACCCGTATGCGTTCCCTGTCGTTCGTGTTGACGTCGTCAATTCGGGCCATTACCCCGCCGTGCTTGAGGGCTAACTACGCCCTGGATCGGTTCATCCTCTGACACCGTAACGCGTTCAGGGGTACCACCAATGCGTTCGGCGAAATAACGCCAACGCTGCCCCTGCCTCTATATCGTAAACTCCTGTCGGTTCCACCAGGCATGGGCGTCCACCTTCTCGCTGACGAAACCCGGCACCACCCTGCACCGGGCGGGTAGCAGCTTCCATTGCAAGGTACCGTCATCCTCCGAGGCCACCGGGCCGTCGTTGGGGTCTGTCGATGGCTCGGCTATTTATGTCGGCCTTTCCTTTCCATGGGGTGGCCAGACGACGCATAACTGTTCCATAAATACCCTGATCACCATCGGGCTGTCTCAGCGTCTGGCTCGCTCAGTGCGATTGCTATCTGCCAGTCACTGCCGCCTTCTCGACCACCCCCGGTGAGGAGGGGCCCGTCGACGCGATAAATGGTTCCCACGGTGATTCTTGTGCCGGTTTGAAGCCCCCGCCAGCCGTAAAGCTGGTGATGCTTTCATGTTTCCTTAGGAATTTGGTTTGTTTGTTTGTTTGTTTGTTTGCTTATATATTTTTTGCTGGTTGGAAGGGACCGAGCGCACCGCTAGGCACTCGGTGTTCACCCCGTTATCTGTATTGTGGTTGTTCTCGTGTGTTTGCGGGTTTGTTCATTTGTTTGTTTTATTCTTATTTTATGTATTTGATTGACGGGGGAAACGGCTGGGCGCGCCGCTACTAATAGTCACTCGGTGTAAATAAAACCCACGGGGTGGACCCGCTCGCAACAGTTTTGTTTGCCAGGACATTTTATCTTCGGCGTAGGTCTTCTGCCTACAGCATCTGGCACGAATTCTTGTTTTTGCCTCCTATGTTGACCGAGGGGGGACGAGTAGGTATAGTTTATTTGGCGTCGGTTTTCGGCGGAATATCTTAACACGTTCGGTGAGATATTGGGGGGGGGGGTCGAAGGCTCTCCCTTGCTACTGCCTCCGTGTCTACCAGCGTTGTTGTCAGTGTTGGCCACTTATTTTGGTGTGGGGCTATTGTAGCAGGATGAGCACTGCTGATTGAATCGGTCTTCCATAGCTAAGTGGGAGCCCGGTATTATTTGGCTTGGACCCGGCGTTCCCAGTGTTTCGGGGGGAGCTGGAGTTCGGGGGTCCGCATTGTTTTGTTTTGTTGGCGGGGGCTTCTACACTGAGGTTCGACGATCCCACAGACAAGGCTGTCGCCGATATTAATGTTTTGGCACCGCCGTGGGGTTTTCGTGGCGAACCATTGTAGAAAACAACGAGGCAGGCGCCGGTGTGATCGAATGGGTTTGGCTTAATTGAGGTGTTTTTGGGACGAAATCCATCCTTTGTTTTGCTGAAGCCAGCACGCTGGAGGGTCTATACGTCAATAATTTGAAATAAGACGAACACCCGGCAAGGATCAGTAAGGAGGAGCAAAGAGGGTACGCGTGGCGAACATCCGGTTAGGTTCAACAAAGTGTTCGCTCCGTTCGTGAGTAAGGCGGCGCATGTAGTGTGCGTGCTGGGGGGGGGGGTTCCTAACGGAAAGGCCGGGTTTTCTCCCCTCAGTCTTGGTTGTGATATAGAACATTTTGGGTCCACCGTCCAGGATACCGCGTGGCAGTCCTTATCCGGCCAACCAGCTGGGGGGGGTGTTACGACGGTGTTTACATTACGATGCATCCAGCGGGTTAACAGATCTCGTCTAGGCAAACAGCCTAGAAAAACAGTTACGGGTCCAGACGAAGCGACAGTTATAGAGGGTGTCGTGAGCTATCGCATATGAGTATCTACGACGGATGCACGATGCGAGCAGTCGCTTGGGAACTAGGAAGTAGAGGCGCACACGCCCGCACTTTCTCGTCCCAGCTCGATCCCCTACCTGCCCTACGAACGAAGACTACTAGCAGAGACAGAGCTAACCATGGCTGAGCCGTACGGGCAGCACGCAGCGTGGAACCAGAGGAATTCAGGTGGCAGTCTTTCGCGTGAACTCGGGAGAGTTTGAGTGTGTCTACCTACGGAGATTTAATTTGATGATCATCAAGTGCCACCGGTAGGGTGGTGTAGTGGTCATACTCTGAAACGCAATATGATTTTCTTAAGTGTGAACCTTTATCGCGAAGCATGCCCTGCAGGCCAGGAGCTGCTTTTCTATCATGAATGACTTGGACACACCTCAGCTCTGTAACATATAGATATATATAAAATCCCTCGCGGCGCCTGAGCGCCCTCTAAAATTCTCGAAATCCTCGCAAACATCTCGCCCTCAGACTGGAATCCGTGAAACCTCGATCTCGAGCCGAAAACGGCTTTTCTCGCGCGCTCTCTTCTCGGGTCTCGCGGCCGGGCCTCCCCCCTGTGTTTTCCGGTGCGCTTGGCGCCGAACTTGCTCTCGCCGCCGAGGGGGGGCGCTCTCAACCTTGCTTTCTGGTGCGGGGAATCGGGCAGAAAGCAGTCTTGACTTGACTGTTGTTGCTGCGGTGATTGGTTAGGCTCGTGGCTGCGACGTGTAGATGTGGCATTTCGAATTGTTCGTCGACTCCGCTTTGGCTGTTTTGTGGAGATGCTGCCGAGCGAGATTCGTTACCTTGCTCAAAAATTCAAATTTCAAGTAATACGATCTTCTTGCCGGATCGAAGATTCATGATCTAAAACCCAATTCAGTGATTATTGCATCGTCAGATCTATATGCATGAAGCGTGGCACCGAGCTCGCCGTCCCCGCTCAGAGGGATACCTCTCAATCTTGATTTCTGGTGGTGGTGCAGATGCTGGGCAAAACGCAGGCTTGGCTTGACTGCGGCTGCATGCTGTGATTGACTCCACGTTGGCTTCTTCTGATGCGGATGCTACATGTTGGCAGAACGCAGGATTGACTTGACTGCGGATGCTCTGATTGACTCCACTTGGCAGTGCTGCTGTTTTTCGGAGATCTTCAAGAATATCTTTGATGTTGGTACTGCGCTGAATATACTCGGTAGAGCTGCCTTTGCTCGCGGCTTTAATAAATCCTCCTTTTTATTAATGAGAAAGACTACCTCCGGATCGGTGCAAAACGTCGTCTTGTGGTCAAAATGGTAGAGAAGCGTCCCCATATTTTGCTGGTGGGGTTCGAATCCCGGCGCACCCTCGAACTTCCCTTTTTTTTAATATCCTTTTATCTACTGTGTTTTTTAGTCATTTTTTAATCCTTTTTTAAATTCGTTTTTCTCCCTTTTTTCTCGCCTCCGATGCTCGCGTCATGATGTAGGCTTTTACAGTTCCTTAGTAGCAGAGTTGCGCGCTACTCGTATTAATAGTGCGGTTTAGTACCGACCAGGTATAAATAAGCACGGAGATGTTCTGTTTTTTTTGTTCCCGAAAACTGCCTGCTGCCCACAGAGCGCACAGCACTTACTTAATGGGGCTCCTTTTCTTTCTCGCTAAGGTCTGAGGCTGCCAGTGCGCAGCCCTAGATAATAAAGTACAGCTGACAAAAATATAGAAACATCAGAATGAGACTGACAGATAAATCGATAAGAACGAGCCTGAAAAAATAACAAGGAATATCGGGGGAAATACGACACGGCGTGCCATGGAGTGCTATACGGTTCCCAGGCATAAATAGCGTTATAATTTCGGTTAGGGTTGTAACTACCTTTCTTTGGGGTTAGAGGCCATAGCACGGTGATGGCATTTTCATGGCAATGTCATGCCATGGTGCAAGAGTGAGAAATTATACTGGTTAATGAGACCGACAAACGAAACGAGTCTGAGAGTTGAGTCTGATGAGTATTTGTGGGAGATTGAACGAAGGAGATCCGGCGTTTGTGTAGAGGTACTGGATTTTTGGCCGGATGGGAGAGAGGGCATGGGGGAAATGGTTTGGAGGTTTGGTTGGAGTCCAGTTGGCTGAAGTGACGAGACAGGGAAGGGTGAATAGAGAACGAAAACTAAAATATTTAATAGTACGGGACTCTGTGTTACGGTGTGTGCGACCAGGTTCTGGAATTGGGCACGAGGTCGGCGGGTTGAAAGAAAAAGGGGGATCAAAAGCTGGAACAGGAAAAATGAGACATCACGCAAGTGCTCAAGCAGCAGGGGCTGCTGCATGGAAAGCGGCACACCCAATACGCGTCGACGCGGCAGGAAGGGGGCTAGCGAAGTTGCGGAAAGTCTTCATCCTGCTGCAACTCTTGGCATGCGAAACTCTTACTAAGTTACCAGATTTGGTATAAACTTGATTCTGCAAGTGTGCAAACAAACATCAAAACATGAGACAAAAAACGATTCAGGAGTTTTAGCCTGTCCGAAGCATGGGTGCCGCGAAGCCTTGTATACAAATTAAGATTCAAGCACCCACAGTCGATCCTATACCGAAACAAAGTGATTACCGGTACGTCGCTATTCCTTTATCTTTAATTTTTTTCCGCAGATAAGTCCAAATGTTCACGCCGTTTTTGGGAGGTAAGACTCTCACACTTTGCACGCGTCTAATACGGGCTCCTACCGAACCGTCGACGAACGGTTGTTTTTTTTTTGGCTGAAACTTTGGAGTTAAGGAGACCCAAACATGCCCAAAAAACACGAAATATCTGTCGAAACTACCATAGGAAAAAAAACATCCGAGCCGGGAATGGTTGGTAGGGGTGATAAAACATGTGAGCAGAAAATCAGGGTCTAACTCCCAAAAACGGCGTGAAGTTTGGACGCTGAAATAATTTTGGGCGTTTAGCGTGAACCAGCCTGTATAATGATGACGTTTTTATTGCGAGCGATCCGAAAATAAACCCTCAGTTGACTGTACGTCGGCGGCTAATGTTATACGTTTTTCATAATTATATGCCAACCTTGTTGTCGGAGCTGGATCAAGGTCTACGTACAGCCAAAATCATACCAGGTAAATACCTGGTAATCATGACATGTGAGCAGGAAAGTAAAAGTGACTAAACCATAACAACGGTACCTATACTCATATACCAGGTATCATATACCAGTGGCATCTGGTTTGTCTGAAGACACCGGAACCTCTATGGTTTGATGTACCATACCAGGGTAACGCAACGGAGGTGGATTCTGCTAGTTATTTGGGTACGATATACGTCACGCTCGTGAGCCACCTGCAGCCATAGTATCTGCCAAGTCTGCTGAAGACCTGCAGATCAAGGAACCAATCAACCAATCAACCAATCCATCCATCCATCGATCCATCAATGGTGATGCGGGCCATGTCTGCTATGCCGCTGTCGGAGGCATTCATGCATGCCCATGCGCGCGACAAACTTTTTTTTTTTTTGGGTCCCTCATGGAGCAAATATATATTACGGCATGACGTTTGTGCCTTAAACCTCTTAACCTCTTCAAATATCAAAACAAAAAAAATAGACAACACGCTGAATGCTCCCCCCGACCCCCTCACGAGACTTGCGTGTTCTTCACTCACTTAGCGCGGCGAAAACATGGGGCAAGCCAAAACTAACGTTTTCATCAACACAAAAACTTACACAAAACCCCACTATGTTACTACTGTATGGAATGCCATTTTGATTCATCAATCGTCGTGCCTGATCTGTGTGGCAGGTTGGGTAATAGTTAATAGTACAACAACACCAGCAGCAGCATGACAAGCACCACCACCAGCAACAACAGCAGAAGCAGCATCATAGCTCTTGCATTCCAAGACGGAACCATATTTGCAAGTCGCACTGCCTGCCAACGGCTAGGCTAGATCTACACCCTGTGCTTGGCACCGCCGGCAGCTATTAATACCACACCACTCAAATGTACCGAAACTCGACAACGAGTACTCTGAAGCCAAACACAGAAAATAACAAATCAATTCGCAAGGTCCAAACACTAAAAAAAGACGTTTTCTCGTCGCACCTCCACCGCCTCCAAAAAACGAAACCCTCGCGTACAGACACACCTACAACACACAGAGCAGAGCAGTAAGCTCGCAGCCCAAGAAAATATAAAGATTTTACACCTTCGACGGCTTGGCGAAAATGATATAACTTTCGGATTATCCAACACCACGCACGGCCCAGCCCCAACCAGCATCACCGCAACCAAAAAACAACAAACCCATTTTGATCAATCCTACAGGCCGCAACACCTCATTAAGAATCCCGCCTACAGTCCCAAGCGAGTAGCTTGATCAAACCTCAAGACCGCCAAATCAGACTCGCCGCTCATTATAGCCAGGCAGTACACAGTACAGCACTAGCTAGAGCAGTAGCTGCAAACAGCTGCCGTAAGCTACTAATAACCACACAAGGCGTTACCAATGCGGGGGGGAAGGGGTTACGAAATGTAACCGCCACGAAAGCCAAGGCCAAGGTAGCTGTTTACACTATTACGTCCCTGCGTCGGTCTGTCCACCAGCACCCACCCGCACCCCTCCGCAAAAAACATCCCCCTCAAAATAACAAATCCCGCAAAATTTGAACACGGATCACCATGACACAAACAAGACGCCGCTGACCCACAAGACACAACGCCGCCACTGCTGCCATCTGCCATTCCTTCCCGAACGGCAAAACAGCCCAAACCTGCGGCCCGCGCTCGCCACCGGAGGGCGAGACACTCGCGAAACCAAGCGCAACCAATAAAACATAACACCGTCCATGTTTCGGAGCCAGTCAAGCCATTCGGTTCGGAAAAGCTCATCAAGAAACCTGCCTCTCTTCCGCGCGAGGGGGTCCCGCGGGGGCGGGTGGGGGCCCGCGGAGGTCCCCCAAAACAAACACAACACAAACAAAAATAATCGCACCAAAACCGTACAGTACAGTACGAACGAAAATAAACCAAACACACGAGAGCACACACGCTCAACACCCCCCCCCACCCCCCACCCCCCCACCCCATCGCACACACGACCCGACACATCCCAAACAGCAAAACGAAATAAAAAA
>JBBMKB010101583.1:0-10330 GCA_037833945.1 Alaria marginata | reverse complement strand
AAAAGCAGTACGCACCGCAAGAAGTGGTGCAAGATTCACAGCACCACTTCTAACAACGACGCCGACTGCTACAAGCAGGGAGCGCCGCGCCCGATAAAAGGCGGTGTTTATATTGCAGCGGTCCTCGGAGCCCACTCCCATCCTACTGATTACAACGAGAAGCTGGCCACCAACTTCAACGACGACTTCGGCGGCGGTTTCCAATTCGAAGGCGCATGAATACTCGCAGCAAGGATAATACTTGACTTGGATCGCTGACCCAGACTTATTGCCCGGGATCGCAATCATCGTCATCATTATCTACATGGACCGCCCGGTCATCAACACCAGGGGTCGCATGTCATGTTAACAGGGACCGCCCGGACATCAATACCAGGGGTTGCCTTATCGTATCAACGCGGGGTCGCCGGAAAGACGTTTTACGGGATCGCTGCAAACATAATCGCGTGGAATTGCCGGAAAGACAACTTTCGGGATCACTACAGCACTGCTGTTTGATGAGGCTGTCGGAGCTTCAGGAGCCGGAGCAACAGTAACACCGGGGGGTCGTAGAAGTGTCTTTCGGGATAGGTCCACAGAATACCAATTTGGTACTACCGGGGTAGAACGTTTTGAAGAAATTCCGCATCATCATCGACCGGCAAGGACTGCTGGAACATCACGTTTAGGGTCGCTCAACGCCATATCATCGTCTGAGACTGTGCCGGAACATCGTTTCTAGGGTCGCTAACACCATAGTCGTTTGGGGCTGGGCGAGCATATTTTCGGGGGTTGCTGCATTATCTTCATCGGGACAGCCAGTAGGACATCTGCATCGTCTGGGGTCGCATCAGCTTTACGGCAAGAATTTTGTTTACTTCGTAGCACGTAGCACCACACGTCTTCTTTGTCCGGGAGGGCGGCAGAAACGTTGGTCGGCTGCTAGATTATTTGTGCAACATTTGTTGGCAGTAGCACCACACGCACGTCTTCTTTGGACGGGGCGGACAGAAACGTGTTCGGGCGCTAAAGTAAGTAGTTATTTCTATTTCTTGGTCAACAGACCGATCATTGAAAAAATGGGACTCGTTTTTGTTATCCTTGTCAAATTAAGAAATACTGAGACAACGCAGTGGCTACGCAGCACGAGTATGATGCGTTTCCATGATGTTTTTAGAATAACGCATATACTGGTAGTTAACATTACGTAATTCGTCTTAAATCCTTTCAAAAACGATGCATAAAGTATTTACTGATTGGGGTAGAAATCATTGTAGTGTACGGAGTAATTTCGTGCCTACAGTAGTATGTCTGTCTGGTAAGTGTACACTGAGACCCGCACGAATTCCAAGATTCTGCGTGTAATATTTTTCGGTTAGCATACTTATCCCTGATCCAAACTTATCACAGCAATACGTCTTTACCTTGGCAGATTACGCGTTTTAGTTGTTGGGTTAGATTTAGAAGGATTGATTACCGATCGTAACCGAAGCAGGAACGGCTGATGTTGTTTCGACGCGGCAAAGGAGTAATTAACCTTTGCTGTGGCAATCAACGGATTCAACACGTAAGTATTCAGACAAGTAAGATAGAGGAACCATATAGAGTTGGGTATTATATGTCGAGAAGACAGAACAACGTATGCTACGACTGAAGACTAGTTGTAGAACATTTGCAGTCAGCGTCAAGCTACGAGTTAGCTAAGGAATTGCCGCATTCAATGTCGAATGCCAATTATTGTCGATGTTACCTCCATCGAGGGATCGTGTTAATGATCTGTACTTGGCTACCATAGTACGTAGTCAGTAGCCTATCGAGTCGCTGCCAGTAACGTACTTGTAGTTGTCTAAAGCGAGTGGTCACCATTCTTGCACGGCCGTAGTCGTATGACCATAGACCCCCGCATCCGTACAATTCCGGGACGGAGCACGTTGGGTTTCACCAACCAGGCAGATATTGCTTGCACCAAGCGCGAAGCGCCGTGAGTTATTGGGCGAGTCGCATAGGGGATGGGGGGCGAGGTACGGTAAATTAAACTGTGGTTAATTGCGAGTTGGTGGGGGGGGGGTGTATTGTGAGCTTGCCTCCAAAGTAAAAGGTGGATCCTGGGAGGAGTTGATATGTGTGTATCCATGCCGCTGCGTTGATTTCCTCTTGTTTGGTTATTGTCGCAGAGAGATTATTCGTGTTATGGTGAAATGCATTTTTGGTCGCTGGGAGGGGGTTGTATAGGTGTTATATTGTCACTTGATGTCACTACGACGTAGACCTTACTGGAATTTTAGTGTCCTAATGCCATCGGCGCTTGTGTTGTGGTCGTTGAGTGGTGGTCGTTAGGGATAGGGGGGGGGGAGTGTGCACCATATTTTATTGGGAAAAGTAATGACGTTATTTTCGTCACACATAAATGCCGTACCTTGCACTCTTCTCTCGCCGTCGGTGGTTGAGTTTTAGCCGCAGAGGGAAAAGGGGGGTTAAGTGTATTTCCACACCTTCACAACAAAAAAGAAACGATTTGCGTCGTTTGTGCGTCTTTAGCTTGAGTTTCGGTTGCGGCTGGTGGGAAGGGGAGGGCGTATTATGTGTTCGCACCGAAGGCGCATCCTTGCTTGGGTTTTTTAGTTTTTTTTCTCTGTTGTGGAAGGCGGCGCATGCATCGTGGCGAAACGGGGGGTTGGGGAGGAGGCGCTAACAATTGTGATGCCCCTAACTTCATCGTCACGGATTGGTGCCTTGAAGCGTGCTTGCCGTTGTCTCGTTTAACGCGCTTGAGCACAGGGGGCGCCTAAGAAGCGCGGTCGTGTTATTTTAGTTAATTCCCACACGCCGAACATTGAGACTGCGTTTGTACGTGATTCTGGCGGTCGACGTTTTCGTGGAGTTGGATACGTAAACGGTGGTCGTTTGGTGGGGGTGGAGTGCGGCGGATGTTGTTGTGAGTTGGCCTCCATGCCGCTGGTTGAACTGACTGGTGTCATGTTCCGTTGCCGCCGTGGGTTTGTCGTTTGATCCGGACACATTTTTCGTGGACGCTGAGACGACATGCGTTGCACCGTACATTGGGGTGTTCTCGGGTTCCTCTACCCCTTCAATGCTTAATATACCCCTTCAATCCTTACTATTGGCCTCAAACATGTTGTGTTATTTATCGATACGTGCTTCAACAAAACGCTAAGAGCCATTTACTGTTATCGTCTGTGTTCTATTTGGTATGCCGCATCCTAATTTGCTTGCTTGGCTAACACAGGATCACTTCCAGGCAACATTAATAGCAAAAAGTGACGTGATAACATGATGGTCGATGTAGAACCAATGTATTATACGTAGACTGCCTGCTGAATGGCTTGAAACACATATACAGTACTACTTGAACGTCGAGTAATAACGCGTAATAGAAAGCGTTTCATTAATACCAGACGTTTTCTCATAACTTACACATCGGTTTATTTCTGGAGATTCTACCGTAGATAAAGTGCTTCCCAGCACGGCTCCTATATTGTATTACTCGAAAAAGACTTCAGTGGAAGGTTGTCCCGCACGGTTAACTACTAAACCGGCACCCTGGTCTTTCAAGGAAGCTGGTCGTATGCGTGTCCCTACCAGCTACTATAGCTGCTCCGTCCCTAGGCTTGCAGTATTATCAAGTCGATATACGTGCAACGCATTTATTTGAAGTAATAGAAACAAACCGTACATAAACACAGAAATGCAAATACGCCAGTTATGGAATCCATTTCAGCTTGTGAGTGAGTAGGCCAGTGAACTATGCTAGTTCAGCTCAGAAATGGCTTTGTTTGGTGCTGCGATGGGGTTTACCGCTTTTAACGCTTTCTTACGTCCAAACCTCCAGTTTGATTCAGTCCGTGGAATATTAAACATACCTCGTTCCGTGCAAGCTTCAGTATGTTTTTCTTCGGCCGTGGACGACAAGATATTTACATGTAAAGTTGGGGAAAGCTTCCACTGCTTCCACGAAAGCTTCCACCACTTTCACGGAAGTTCTTGCCATTTGCATAGACGTACTCGGTACGTGAAAGCGTATGGAAGCAAGTACGTAGAAGTGCTAGCACCTCGAAGTACATGTCACGTGATTGAGTTAGGGGGAAGTACATTCAACCCTATAGAAGACCGTGGAAGCCCGCGGAAGTAAAATAAGCTCCTTGGAAGCTTCCGTGGAAGTGCTACAGGAAGCTTCCACGGAAGTTTCCACACGAAGCTTTCGTGGAAGGTTCCACTCCCATAAACGCTTCCGTGAAAACTTCCGTGGAAGCACGCATGGAAGCACTCCTGTACTTCCGCAAAAGCGGCTTCCATGGAAGCTTCAAATGAAGCGGTCGAACCAGTGGAAGCTTCCATGGAAAAAGTGGAAGCTTCTACGGACAGCCGGGAGGGCGTGGAAGTAAGCTATAACCAATGGAAGTTCACGGAAGCCAATGGAAGTGAATATTTGTCCGCGGAAGATTCCATGGATGCTTCCACTTGACCCTTTTACAGAAGCTTCCATTGGTAACTTCCACGGAAGCTGGAAGCTCCCGTAGGAATCATAGAAGCTTCCAGCACTTCCATGGGAGCTTCCACCGTGCCCACGGAAACTTCCATCACGCCATGGAAGCTTCCATGAAAGTGATGGAACCTTCCATGGAAGCGGTGGAAGCTTTCATGGAAGTGGTTGAAGCTTCCATAGAAGCTTCCATCTACTGCCACGAAAAAAACAAATAATGTACATGACCCGGACAGCGGCAGCAAGCAGTGTGAGGCTTTCGGGAACGAGCCGATGATTCAATGGCATTATATTTGATCGGAAAATGAGGAAGAAATATAGTTTGGGATAACAGACAGCCCTTGTCAGTGGAAATGACGGCAAGCAATAGTAACACTGTAGCAGCCAACCTGTGGAAAGACAAGACCGTCCACAAGGTAAGGAAGTTGTGGTAACACCGACAACGGGAGGTGTTTATCTTCTTGCATCCCATACTATCTGAAAAGAGGAACTGTCGGCAATATACTTACGGGTCCTTGATGACGGAGATTGAGAATAGTTGAAACTAATCCCCTATCCCCGACTCGAGGGACGGTCTCATTGAATCGAGACTAATGGTTCAGGAATATCACTCGGCAAACCTTTTCTTCTTCTTCGAGCGAAAACACTAACAAGAGGATTCGTGGAGACTCCTCAAATCCAACCCACGAATGGGCACACCATCTAATCGTTGGTTGAGAAAGCTCGGCTAGATATAAATCCACGAGTATTACTGGTATTAAGCCGAGTGGTAACAAACGACACAGCGTGGGAATTGTCAGAAAGACGAACTGTAAATAATATTGGATCGGGTTAATTCACGAAGTGAATCTCCCGTCCCCGTCTTGGAAAAATGTTTGTGATGCCTTGCGACTTGCAATGTATTGGACGAGCTGAGTCTTGCAAGTCAGCGAGCAGTACATATGTCCGGTCTCGGGGGGAGCGGTCAGGTCTAGATAGCAGCATACATGGCATTAAAAACGGCGCAGTACGTTTACAACTGTTTGTATTTGAGCAACACTTCACAACCAGGGGCGAACATGTAAGGGCGGGTATTTCCGTAAAGTTATCACAGAAAGTCCGACGAAGTACTACCACGATGTGTTAGGGCTAACCCGGGCGATAACAGATGAAGGAGGGTTCAAGATGTTCCAACCGGAACACTCGTTCACAATCAAGGACGGGCGTGTCAAATTGATTTTCAGATCGTGTATTTTTGCAAGTCCAGCAAGAAACACCGACACGAGGGTTACTGGTCTCAAGCGGTGGGATAGCAAACGCACACGGTGAAGGACCGTCTGAACGCCATAAAACAAACAGTACGAAGGTTATAGTCAGAACCATAAGAACAGCGGAATACGGTAACTACCTTGAGTTCCTCGGACCCGTTTGGGAATGTTCGTGTTGCTTTCAGCACACACATTTCCCGGAAGACCCGTGTAGCAAGCGTGCTTGTTGTTTCAAGATGCCGAACCCAGTGGGGGGTGGTTCGGTTCGAATCGGCTAGGCGGAGCCTGAGACGGACGAGGAATGGGGTTGGGGAGTAGGCGAGGTACCGTCGCGCATGACGCAAGCACCTCCAAACAAGTTCAGAACTCGCAGGAAGGCGCCATCACGGAGCCGAGCAAACAAGCGGAGTTGCATGCTGGAGTCATCACGCAGTTGGGTATCCAAATAACACAGCTCAGGAGCGTGGCCAACATAGTTAAAATAATAACCAACATAAAAAATAAAACGGTTGGCATGTTCATGCGGAGGGTAAAGAGTGTTTATGCAAAGACGGTGTCGGCGATGGAGGAGTCATTGTTTTGAAGGTCGATCGCGCATATACTGGAAGCGAACACAGCGTTAGTGGTAAGAAAACTATGGCAGAATCTTGCTGCTCGGAGAAGTGGGTCATTCCGGGCATGAGACCGGTATTGTTTTGTGGTTTGAATCGTGAGGAGCTGTAAACTATATATTCAGAAGTAGCCCTTGTGCAACTTGCTGTAACCGCGTAGATCGCGCAATCAATACTATTCGACGTGTGGGATAACTCACCACGCGGCGAACTTGTGGACTCGGTGGTTAGTGCGAACGTCGTGGAGAAGTTGGAATACGTTGTCGACGTGGTAATACTAGCCGTCGGAAACGGGGCCGAATCGATGTTGAACTGGGCACGCAGAGGACTCTCCGCAAAGCCCTCAGAAGAGCTTGCGGACGGTTCGTGTTCACGCTCGTAGATTCACTAAGGAGAGTGCGTTGTCTACCCAGTGCTGTAGTACATAGGTGATGGATTTCGTAATACAAGACCTCACGTAGTGGACATCCGCGAGGTCCGACGTAACAACGGGCGTAGGGAAACAGCCCACGTATCGGAGTGGTAGCACGTGCTGATAGGGTCAAGTAACAACCAAGGCGGTGTTCAGAACGTAACTAACGCAGTAGCGCAGCGACTGCTAGAGGTGAGGGCACCGCCCGTGGGTGGGGCCAACCCGGAAAACCAACACTCTACGGAGCCAAATTCGAGACCTGCAACCCGTACAGCCAGGGTCGGCGGTATTCACGCAACCAGGAGGTGGTCCGAACCCTAACCCGAGGATATAACCATGTGGAAGGACCGATACACTCCACAGGCGCAAAATAGTAGAGGAGACAATCCTGATTTTAAACACAAAGATCAAGCAGGTCCCTGTCTGTGCGAAGTCACGGGGGTAAAAGTCTAACAATGCATAAGGCATATGACATCAACATCTTCTCGTGCCTCCGGTAGACACCGAACGAACGCGTTAGGACTCCATGTGGTATATAATAAGGTCGTCGAGAGGAGGATCAGTATGCAGAGTGCGTCGTGCACAAGTTTACTGGCCACGTAATAATGAGAAACGGCAGTCTTACTGTGAACCAACCATTCCACACAAATACATTGAAGGTCGACTAGAAGCAATGAAAACCACAGTCTGCGGATGCGCGTTCTACTTGTTCAGATTTGTTCCTGTTTTAGTTTCCTGCGAAAGCAATCCAGTTGCATCTAGGTGGTAGACTGTTTCCAATGTGGGTCGTATCGAAGCTATCTAAACAGTCGCGTGATTCCCCAGTTGACATTGTGTTTGGCTGCCCACACAAAATCGCAACCAATAGTAGATCCGGGCACCGGTGTCGCCACACTCGCCCAGGAGGCGTGTGGTCCTCACTCCCGAGTTTCACTCGGAAATCGCTTTTTGGACGTTATTTGTGAATAGCGCGCGCGTCCGATTGGGTATCGCTTGCTGCGTCCTAACAACGTTTTAATCGTCACCCGCACTCACACGCGTTGGTGTCCAACGCTTCCGGCAACTCCATTGACTGGTACTCTTTGTAATCGGCCCGATAGTGGCGAATGGATCTGACGAAGGATGCGTAAGAACGGTTGAGAGTGCATAAGCAGGATCAAGACGACTGGTCGATTAACCTGTGAGAAATGTTGGGTATGGTACTCACGGCTTGAACATTTGTCGGGCAGGCCTTGGCGCGATCACGGTGTGGGGGGGAAAGCGTCCTGTTGAAAGAGGATAACACGTCGGCAATTCACGGGGTGAATCGATGAACGGGAGGCACGCAGTCTCGATCGGGGGAGTTGATGCGCATCTTAGGATGTCTAGAAATTTATTCAGGCCGGTGCTGTCGTGCTAAGCATATCACCGCGTAGCCAACGGCGGGGCAGACGGTGTCTGACGAGGGAAGCCCACCTTTATCAACGCGTCCCTCCGCGAATTCCGGCCCGATATTGACTGGTAGGAACAGAAGCCGGGCCTCGCCGGGAACGCGTTTTGTTCCGGGCTATGGGCCTCCAGTACATCTGCCACTAGGTTGCGGTATCGTCCGAGCATAATTACGCGTCAGGTTTCGCATATTTGTCTGCGCTTCGCAGTCTAATGGGGCGTGACCAGTACTTGAAAGCAGACGCGGCAGCTGGGGACGACGATTTATCGCTCGTCGGTTTTGCTGCTTGGAGTACCGCGCCCCAGGGCAACCAGGCAGGATCGATCGGGAGTAAGATATCGGAGGTGCAATATATTGACCGGGCATAATACATGTTGGAACTTCTGACGCAGTCGCCAATCGTGAAAACGCGCAAACATATATAGCTGGGGCACACGCCCATGCGAGTGCCACCTATCGAGCGCGTCGTCCGGTGTCATGGGATATGCTGCGCCGGGGGGAAATGCGCATATCCTCGGGGAGGCCCGTTGGTCGGGTGTTCTGGCTTTGTTTGAATCCGAGTGATTTCTTAATACCCCGGTCCAACGACATGTTGACTGAGGACGGAGGCAGGGTGTACCCGACCCATTGGCTAACACGGACTGATGTCGCGTTCTATGGCGGCACGAGTCAGTTGTCAAGTTCGAATTGACGGCTTGCCCAATGTTGAGGTCCGAGATTTTGGGACAAAAAGGGGACCCAACGGTGGAAGACAGGAGAGTACTTGTGAACACGGGAAGCGGTGCAGAGAGTGCGAGCGGGGCTGCGGTCGGACGGAACCGCCGTTGCACTTGTGGTGGAATTGATGTCAGGTCACGCCATGCTGTGCAAACACACACCCCTTGGATCACATCGTAGTACGGAAAAACTCGTAACATGGAGATACGACCAAGCAACGCAAGCGCTTACAGAGACCGGCGCGGAGTTAGGGGGGGCGGACGAGCTTGCGCTGCTCTCTCTCCGTGTCGGTGTAGCCTCGGCGCTTTCAGTGGGGGAAACCGTATCGGAGCGAGTAATTAAGAGGATTGTGAGATTGATGTCTGGAGCGTATAATGTATACACTCGTAACCATAAAGAGGACATCAGTCAAGCATCGCGGAAAAATGGCGGACACGGGAACGCGGTGTCGAGGCATGTCACGGTAAGGGTGCGGCAATATGTTTCAGAGAAACGAACTACGGTAGTCTGGAGCCAGGGTACCTTGAGTTTAAATGTGAGATCCGGAGAGCTGGCTGCTACTACCTGGCACGACGACCATCAGGGCCTGGGTGCTATTCTGGACTCCGTAGATTACGGGAGCTTACCAAAATAAACTGTGTAGAGTATCTCGGCTGTATTCTGCTGAAACGTGACGTAAGCACTTCGTCAACTGCGGCCGATCGGGAGATGAGGTAAGCGTCTCCCGAGTGTGTTTCAAGTAGGTGCGATTGTAATACTTTGACGGTTAAAGGTGAGCACCCGTCAGGTCGTTGCCGAACGGGTCAGCGAAGGTAAGCGCCTTGTCCTGGTATCTTTGGCATGAAGGCGTGTCGTTGTTGTTGTGTATGGTACGGGGTGGCGAGAGCTACAATGCCACTCAGGAGTGATGCTAGGAAGGATGTCATAGCCAGGGTAGTCGGACACTTGTGCAAGTGGCTGAGAGGGTCACTAAATCACGGCCCCCCTAATGACTCGCGCAGCCAAGGGGCCGTCGAGGGGATGGGAAGAAGGCTTCACGAGGACTGGGTTGCCAGACGAGGACGTCCGGGACAGCTTCACCCCTCTACACCTCGACTTCTTCCACGCCCTTGTGGAGATAAACCAAAGTCCGGACTGCCGCCCCAGGCCTGAATCGACGCCGTCGATAGCGGAGCGAGACCCAGAGTTGGGCACGAAGGCGCTGCGTGACTTCCCTGCCGGCACCCAGGTTGGGAGGTCGTTTGAGGGAGCCGATGGAGCGAGCCACGTGGTCGTGGGACACGTCCATGACTTCCAAACACCATACTGGAGTCATCCCACGGTAGGGGTTGCACGTTTGGGGGTCAAACGTTCCTGGCCGGTTGAGCTCCTAAAGTGAGGAACTAACGGTTGGTATGATCATTTTACGAGTGCACTTGTTTTAGGGCTAGCGGA
>JBBMKB010101572.1:0-10332 GCA_037833945.1 Alaria marginata | reverse complement strand
GGCTCAGGCAGGATTTCTTTTTTGAGAAAGGGTGCATTCAACAATAACTTCAGTATAATGACTGACGAACTTCTTACCAGAGTGTTCTCCACTAACTTCAGCTGAGGGCTCCCGAAATTCTTATTTTCCGTGTTTGTGTGTACAGCAGTACATCAGTATCAGACTTGTAATAAGAAACAGGAGAGGGGGTGTTCTGCACTAGCTTCAGCAGAAAGGCTCCCAACTTTATTATTTTCCTGTAAATCTCAGCCGACGTTTCATATTACCCTGTTTCTTATTAGGTGTCCTGTACTGTATGGTGTGTGGCGTGGGGAGAAAAGGTTTGGTCTACTCATATGATACGCTAACCTATGTCTGGTTCAAAGTACATATCAATGAACTGCGGCTTGATGCTGCTGCTGCTGCTGCTACGTATAGACTGGATTTCTTATTTGAGAAAGAGTGCATTGTACATTAACTTCAGTATAATGGCTCCCGAATTTTTTATGTTTCTGTCAATCTCACCTTGGCTTTCATATTACCTTGTGTCCTGTTAGTAGGTGTCAGGTACCAGGTACTCTGTACCTGGTATCTGTCATCATGACTGTACCATACGACATGTAATAACGTGTGTAGTATATATGTGGGGGTGCCGGCGGCCCGCCTAGCTTAATGCAGTTACATGATGGAGATTTCACGGGAAAATCCTCATTTACCCCCACTTTTCTAGTAGATATAGCACTTGTGGCCGACGCATTCGACGCATTTTTTGTAGAGGTGCAGCATAGTTTTTCGGAAGCTTGTTACTTGAGGAGCTTTATGCCCCACCGAAACACTGATTTTAAGCAAACTGTAAGTGCAATCCGATGAACAAACCCGTGGCCCATCTATGCAAAAAAACAAAATTCAAAAATTGAATGTCATCCCGACGATTTTGGGTTGAGGAACCCCATCATCTAGAAAGTAAAAACGCCAAAACGTGCTACCTCTACCGTGGAACGCGTCATTTTTTACTGACGGGGCTCTTCAAATAGAGTAGTCGATTGCCCGATGTCGTTGACTGTTTACAGCCACAATTTGTCCATACCCACATAGAGTCCACTCACGGTAGGGGTTGCACTTTGTCGATCGCAACGTTCCTGACCGGTTGAGCTCCCGAAATAAGGAGCTATCAGTTGGTACGATCATGTTACGGGTATATTTGTTTTAGGACTAGAGGATAGGAATGTTTATCGGGTTGCTCGAAAGAAAATCTTGGAAGTCATATTTCCGGTGAGATTGAGCTCCTCATGCCAGAAGCTCAGGAACTTATTAATGCACCCATACCGTGGGATGACTCCATAGGTCACCGGGTCGTTCATCGAGTGGCACTTCAACATGTTGTCACCATCAGCGTTCAGGCTCAGTGCAAACTTGCGGCAATGAGAACCATGGGGAATTAGGGGTGCACCCTTGTTATTAACATGGGTCCAACGTCTTTGGCAGGGCATCACTACGACAAATAATTAGTGTTGAACTTGATCTGGCAGTACGTATATTGGTTCTTTTTATCGAACGGTTCGCCGAATTTACCCCGTCACTGGTCCACCTTTTAACTCCTTCGTTCTTAACAATTTTCACAATATGTGCCTTTGTCGTTCGGTTGTCCTGACAGCCTCACTGAGTAATAAAAACATATTTATATATGTCTTCATCTGCATTCTTATTTCTAGATCTGTGCGGGCCGGTTCACATGAGAAACCAAACTAAGTGTAGGAGCATTTCCAAGACGCGGGTCACCAACTTCCGTACCTTGCGCCGTAAGGAGTCTGTGGACTTGGCAGGTGCGTTGCCCACAGTTCAAGCACGTACCTGACAATTCTGGCGACCAACAATGTTGGTATTCTGCACCGCATGGTGTCTGTCGAACCAAAAATTTCAGCTTCCGTACTTTAGAGCGCCCTCTGACGTTCGTATTATGTACGCTCGTTTACCTGTTGAGCTGGTAGGTACCTGTTAACTGGTGACGAGTGCCATTTTAGACACAGTAGGATTATTACCTGCTTATTTCCAAGTCTCGGTGCCGTCCAAGTACCTTTAGATCATGACGCGATTTGGAAACATCCGTATGCTCCGTGCCGTGCCGTGCCGCCGTGTGTTTGTTGTTCGTGGCAGACCCATCATCCCTACTTTAGAGCACGCGAACACGGGCAGTGGTGCGTCATCCTCGACAGAGTCGAGGTGGGATATATTGATTTGACGGATCAAAAACCTAGATCACCTGCATGTTTTCATCAGCACTCGCACTTCGGACACATAGCCAGAAAGGGTGATGTAGAAGAATTTTACGATGGAAGATCCCATAATACGTGTCATTGTTTGTCCCATGGAACAGACCTTAAGGTCGCACGGGATACCATTTATAATGGTTAATGGGATAGTCGCTGTCGTAGGGATTTCCCACGAAGGAGGGAAACGTTTTCATTGCATATTTAAAATTCATAACTCGTATGAGGATGCTCTTTTAAAGGCCTCAGGCCCACTTAGGTATCTCCAGACCGATGCCCAAACTATGTTATATTTTTGTTCCGTTTCTGCTTGGTCCAGAGGAGGGCCAAACTCCCTGATATTTCGATTTTCGATATATCACGCCCTGACACATGTCCATACGCAAACATTACCTGTACTGACTATTGTTCATCACCTTACGGAGCCTCAATCACGTTCGGCTAGTTGGACGCCGCTTGTCTCTAGTTGTGGCGGAATCGACCGTGCGTGTACATTATCAAGTGCAGGAACTTGATAGAACCTGGGCGGCAACCCTTAAAACCTAGTAACCTTCCAAAATTTTACTCGAGATCAAGACCAAATACCAATCCTGCCAAGATATTGAAATTATAATCCTGTCGCTAAAACGTCGGTGGCTGTTAGACTTCTGCTACCTCCACCACGTGTTTGATACGTTAAACAGATATTGATCTTCCTGATGTAGTTCGCATATATCAGTGCGTTAGGATAAATGATATGTATACATAATGCATATGCTACAGATCACGACGTGGACACGTGTACGACGTGCTTACAAACCCAGCACATGGATGGTTGCACGACCGCCCTCTGTAAATCACAACGATGCCGAAACACTTACATTTAACTCACCAGGTATACCCTGTAGATCAGTTCCGTGAATATTTTGACACATTGGACAGATCATATATATATTTGCGATCTGTGTCTCAGGGAAGACAAGTTTACTGGTAGGTAGGGTCTGCATGGGATATATATCGTCTCGCAGGAGGAGAGCGAGATGATCTGGATGGCGTAGCACAATTTTCCTCGAATGAATTTGCACTACAGCAGTACGCGGATCCTACACTTACAGTACGTAGATCGTACGCAGCACATCATAACGACATGTATTGGGTCTAGATGACCTACACTAGATCGTGTTCGGTCCGAAGGTCGGAAACTTGTACACAGGTCATGCAGACCACTGCAAAATATTTGTGTGACCCAGACTTGCTGCTTGTACAGCAACGCCTACTCTGCCAAGTTCAGCCACGTGATAACGTAGACGAGGTGAGAGTGCATCGGGTAAGCTTCGTTTTACCAGAATAGATGACAAGTCGGACCTGATTATATCCAAGGACATCTGGAGTGATCTCATCTGTCCGACGTGCGATTTTCTTCCCATGAAGCTGGTGGGACGCAGAGGCAACGTTGACCTATCGTGTAACAGATGATGCAGCCGCGTAATTTTGATCTGTATGATCGGTACATAACAGTGATCTCATCTATCCGAAATGTAGTTGCATTCCAATGAAGCAGGTGGCTGCCGAGGCGACACTTATCCAACAGTGGTAGGAAATCGAAGTCAAATTGATTGTCATGCAAGTCGAAGTGGGTCCGCAAGCTCTACCCAGGCGGGCGTTGTTCGAAGCCGTTTTGAAGGGGGGGTTGCCGGTGGCTTTATCGGTAGTGCGAAGGAGGGTGCCAGTTCCAGTTACCATATATGGCTTGCCCCTGCAACTGCAAGTGGTGGAGGTAGTCGTGTTGGTGTTAGTGGTGAAGGTGGTGGTGTTAGTGGTGCTAAAGGTGTCAGTGCTAGTTATGTTCGTGTTGGTGGTGTAGGTGGTGATGGTAGTGTTGGTGGCGCGAGTGGTGCTGGTGGTGCTGGTGATGTTGGTGGTGATGGTGGTGTAAGTGGTGTTAGAGGTGTTAGTGCTAGTGATGTTCGTGTTGGCTGTGTAGGTGATGGTGGTGGTATTGGTGGTGCTGCTGCTCCGATGGTGGCCGCTAACTGAAGTGTCTGTTTGTGTGACAAACTACTGCATGACGAGGTTTGTCGACGACGTTTCAAACGGCGGACATGATCATGCAGCATCGGGCTAGAGCAATTGAGCCCAAAGCTACCGCACGTGATAAATACATTCCGACTATTGTGGATCAAGGAGCCCCGTCATCTCGAAACAAACAATCCCAAAACTGGCATTCCAACGCGTGCTAAGAGAGGGGTAGCTCGTGAGGGCCACGCTGGTTTGGACCGACGGGGCCCCTAAAGAAAAACTTAAAACATACAGTAGGGGTCCCGTAGTAGTGCCTGTATGCCCCAGCCAATCGAAACGCGGTACTACTGCGGCAACCAAATACTCCGGACGCTGTCACTATGCGTTATTGGCATCTGTACCAAGCGATTTTACAGGTACTACTGCGGCAACCTGCACTACCCGACCGGCACTATTGAAAGACCCCTGTCTTTCGTTGTACGATACGTGCTACGATTGAGGTAGCGGTTTTGGGGTAATTAGTGTTATGAGTGACGGGTCTCCTTAACTGCCGGCGTTCGATTTCACTTCTATCTACTTTGTATTAGTTGATGTACGACTCGCTTCAGCTGCGAGTGCGTGTGATGTACACGTGTACCACTTATTTGTGGTTTGTTTCACCTTTTTTCCTGAGGTATTATTCCTCTTGAGAACGACAGAAGCCTGTCCTATGACCATGGACTTGCTTACAAAAGTTATCGTGAGAAAAACAACAACTACAACAACAACAACAACAGCAACAACAACAACAACAACAACAACAACCAAAAGGCCACAACCGTCGGTATGGTACTAATGTTCTCGTTCAGCAATAGTATTCGTTGTACGAATGCCTAGGCCATGGGTTTGTTTGTCGGGTTGCATTTTTAGTTTTTAATCTCGATGTTTCTTGCTGCATACGATAAAGAGCCCCTCAAGTAAGAAAAAACCTTGAGCAAAGATGGGGAGCCTTAGAAAAACAAAGAAACGTGTCTGGCAACAACAAGTGCACCCCTACTGCAGCATCTGTATAGGAGCCACGAAACTGCTCATCAAGTTTCACTTTCGTGCTTTGTATTTATAGTCGGTCGGGGTCTACGTGCCGCATGTGCCTCCTTCCTTCAACGTGGAACATCAGACAAAGAGGATCGGGGCAAGCATCCGTGGTCAAGGCGGTTTGTTCGTCGCTCTACCAACTTCATGTAAGGAAGACGCATGCTACAGACAGTATCGTAAAAATAGTACGACAGCCGTTTTCTTCTGATATTACATACTTGATGAGCTCTATAAACGCGGGCCGTGACAGACGTAGCCCTTTTTTCCCATTCATTCGTGCGTTCTAAATGACGAGGCTTAACCCCGAAATCGTCGAAATGCTTTTCTCGTTCTTGCAAGGGCATTGGTTTGTTTACTTAAGCCACGGGTTTGCTCATCGAGTTGCTCTTTTCGGTTTACATAAAAATATGTTTTTGGGTGAGGTACAAAGCTCCCCAAGTAAAAAGCAAAACACAACAAAATGGTGCACCCCTACCATACCGTGTGTCTTAACTATATCGAATATAATACTGATAAAAAAATACGTGCAACTTGTTGTAAATCCCCATGGCCTAGGTAAACAAAAGGCACATGCTGCGGTAGGGGGCCACAGCTTGTTGCTAATAAAAAAGGACATTCCAACGGTTTTGGGTTAAGGAGGCCCGTCGCTCTCAACCCAATACTTAGAAAATGTGCCCCCTCTCTTGTTGCACGCGGCTGTTCTGTTCTTGGGTGGTCTGCGAGATATATATTATTTGGTGCAGTAGGGGTGCCTTAAGTGCCGGTATGCGCCAGCAAAACAAAACGGCACTACTGCGGCAGCCGGCACTACTCCGCACACGTTCACCATAGGTCGTTCTTATCTTTGCCAAGCGACTCTACCGGCACTACTGTGGCAATCGGCACCACTCAACGGCACTCTTGAGGGACACCCTCTGTATTTTGAGCGATTATGAGTTTTTAAACATAATTTTCATGGCGCAAAATAAAAGGGGCTTGTTCTGAAGCGGCTAGAATTCATAATACTTGACTCTAAACGCCTGCACGACCAGAATTATAACATATATATTAACCCTTCGATAGACCGACCAATTGTATCTCTTTTTTATAGAGTCGGGCAGCAACCGTATTGTTCTTCCTTTCGAAGGCATCGTTTTCACAATTATTTCGATCACACACCGGTTCTTACCCGTTAAGCGCAGGTTGCATTTTTGGATCTGCCATGTCTTCTCGTCGTTCTGCTTTTGCTGCTGCTGCTGCTGCTGCGTAAGGTGTCCAGCGTTCACGCGCCACCGCGCCGGCTTGTTCCGCTCCGAGCACGTCCGACAGCCGACATATAGACCACGGCGACATCATACCGCGCCGTCGTTGCCGCCTCTGCTGCTGCTGCCACAGTATTGTGGCATATTTGTGATAGACAAGCTGTCATGTTGTCGCGCTCCACAATAATCCATTTCGGAACGATGCATCCTCCACGACAGCCGGCGGGCGCAGAGCGTACCGTGGAAAGGACTCGTTCGCACATAATAACGCTGCTCATCCACTATATACTTCAGGTGGCAAAACAAAACTTGCGCAGTAACTCCGCCAAATTCCTATCTTCGCTAAAGTATTGTTTTGTACCTTTTCAAGAAAACACCGCAAGACTTATATACCCTCCGTGTTTTGTTAGGGGAGGTTGTTTCCTGAACTAAGTTCATAGGCAAGGACTCTGATTCACCGGTAAAAGCCGACTACAGGCACGAACGTCGAAGGGAGAACGTGCCACATCCTGTTGTGAACATAGGAAGCGGCACCGTCTCCAACTATCAAGCCACGGGCTGAAAGTCCCACTGATGACTTCGACACCGTACTAGGTGCGTGCTGCGATGAAGGTCGCACGCTTTACACGAAAACAGTATGACTCACGAGGCCCCTTCCCAGATGAACCGCGTAAAACCGTATGGACATCAATAGTCCAGGGCTTCATAATAACCGAAGCTACTGTTAGGGGAGTCACTTTCGGGGTCAGTATTTACAGTGGCTCGGGGTCACTTGCGCGGGAGACCCCCCTGTTCCTTTGCGGTCGAAAAAGCATTAATGCTGTCTCAATTTAGAACATGAATTCGCAATGGAATGGTTTAAGGCACGCCGCGCCAAATAAATCGTTCACTGGATGTTCGTCAGTAAGGCCCCGAGTCACTCAAAGGAGTAGCTCACACCCTGTAGGGCCAAAAAAGGCATAACATACCCCCTACAACAGCCTGCGTCCAGATGATATTCGCTCTATACCTAGGCCATGGTACGGCAAACGTGTCCCATGTTGTTTCCGCGGCTCCTCACTTGAGCTCTATGCCTCTTCCAACAACAGTTTTGAGCAAAATCAGAAGTGCTACACGATGCACAACTCCACGGCCTAGTTAAAACACGATAGCTATCCCACAACCCAGATTGCATTTCGGGTAATTTCGGGTTAAGGAGGCCCTACTATCCAAACAATCGATTCAACTCAGACGTGCCACCTCTATCGCAGAACGTCGCACATGTTGTCTCTCAAAACGAGGTTGTGGGTGAGATACAGACCTCTTAGGCGAGGAAACCCATATAAAATACAATACCCGTACCCATACCGTAGTACGCATCGTATATGGTGCTGCAGCCCACACGAAGTCTCTGTAACCCTGCGGTCGGCAGTCTTGCCGCGTTGAAGAGCTGAATCGGGGATTGAGCAAAGTCACCAACCGCGGACTGTCGACCGCTGCTCAACCCCAAACACATATATACGGAGGATACTATTGTCAGCACGTGCCTATGACATGGATAACGTACACGGGTCGTACCATTTTTTCACGAACCCAAGCCTGGACGGGTCGTACCGGTTAGTAAAGGACCCTAACGAACACGGGTCGTACCGTTTTGCGACGACCTCTGACATACACGGACTGTACTATTTATCACGAGCCCTTACCCACACAGACATGGGTGTTGCGGCGAGTGCCACAACAAGCGTGCACGCAACGTATTTGAGGCTCCGTACTGAAGGAGGTCCAATCCGAACAAAAATCTTGACGGCCACCACTTACATACGTGCTACTCGATGAGCAGTCGCGTGCACTAGGTACACAAGTTGTCGGCTTAAACCTAACGACATGGCGTAGCTCTTTGGTTACGGAGCCTTGTCGGTCAAAACACAATTGGCCAACCCGTGCTCACTGCCTCTACTATAGCCCGCGTCGTGCCACTGTGGCATAAACTCCATGCCGAACACAATGTCCGGAATGAAGTCATATAGGAACGACTGCCTCCGGGCAAAGTCCGGAACCAAGTTACCACAAACAACTGCTCAAGTCCACCACTTCGTTGGTGCAATTTTCGGGGACACGTTAGACAGAGCAACAACCCCTTCACATGCACCACGAACCAAAGGTCTCGGAAGACCGGTTGCAAACAGCCGGACACTCCAGACACGTATCTAGTAAAACGTCAACTCACCGCTTCAAAGGTTATGTTCAACCAAAGTACTTAAAGCAAATTGTCTCCTCGGGTAATCGAATGCCCCAGAAAATGACCACACCGACGGGCTACCCCAAAAAGTGCGATTCGCGCTGACACCTTTCAAAAGAAACATTCAGTTTTAAAGTCAAATGAGGGACCCCGTACGGCACCGTACGATGGAATACTAGAAAGCCTTGAGTTGCGAGATATTGCGACAGTGCAGATAAGCCCGTCCTTGAGGGGTCCGTGGATCTGGCAGTGGGTAGGCTGTTTCCCGCACAATCCCCACCTTGACTGTCTCCGACAACCCACGACCTTGCAAATTGCTTTGAAGTTGATCACGAGGCCGCCTACGAGGTCGCCCTTGTGCCGGGAGCATGACGATGCCTCACCGTCAGCCAGCAGTCCCCACCGCGACTTCTTAGTGCAGTTGTGATGTCACCACCGCTTGTCACAGACATTCTCCATTTCATCCTCAGCATGTTGCTTGCAGTACGCCGGCGACTTGGTACCCTCGAAATTGAACTTGGGTTTCGTGGTGCAGGAGTCATGTGCGCACCGCTTGGAAATTACATTAACCATGCCGTCCTCAGCATGTTGCCTGCAGTATGCCGGTGTCCTGCTGTCTTCGACGTTAAACACCGGTCGCTTGGTGCAGGAGTCATGTGAGCACCGCCTGGAAAATACATCAATCATGCCGTCCGCAGCATGTTGCTTGCAGTACGCCGCGGGCTTGCTCCCTGCGAAATTGAAGTTCGGTTGCTTGGTGCAGGAATCATGTGCGCACCGCCTGCAGCTGACATTAACCATGCCGTTCTCAGCATGTTGCTTGCAGTATGCTGCCGTCTTGCTGTCCTCGACATTGAATTTTGGGTGCTTGGTGCAAGAGTGATGTGCGCACCGCTTCGAAATTACATTAACCATGCCGTCTTCAGCGTGTTTCTTGCAGTAAGCCGCCGGCTTGTTTCCCGCGAAGTTAAAGTTCGATCGCTTAGTGCAGGAGTCATGTGCGCAAACCATCATTCTCGCCTATAGTTGCGGTGGGGGCGACACGCCAAAGGCAGCTTGGAGAAAAATATGCCACGAAACATGCCGAACAAGGGAAAATGAGCGAAACTGTCGCTGTCAAGGTTGTAGAGCCAGGTGTTTAACACAAAAACCTGCGAGTTTAGTGTTAGTAAAGGACGACGAAGCGACAGTATATGTCTATCACAGCAGGGGGGGGGGGGTTCTGTCTACTCCTATATTTTACTCAGGCGGAATAGAGGCCGGTGCAAGGAGGGATTAGCGGGAACTGTGCTCACTCTCCGCTCGTGGAACCAACTTCAAACAATACCAGATTTCGCGATCTGTACATTACTATTTGCATGGGATTTTCACGGGATGGGTAAAATTTCGTCGGTTCGGTTCGGTTCGGTTCGGTTCGGTTCGGTTCGGTTCGGTTCGGTTTCTACGATACAGGCAGTAATCGCATTTGTTTGCGGTCGTATTTCCTGGACGACGGGGCTCCTTAACATAAAATTGTCTTAATGTCGTTCTTTTTTGGCAATATGTTTTGTGT
>JBBMKB010101561.1:0-10333 GCA_037833945.1 Alaria marginata | reverse complement strand
CCCATTTTGATGATATTGGTTGTTGTAGTATGTTCCTAGCATGATTTGGTAATGATTTGGTAGTGTTTGGAACAAGATTGGTAAGTCTAGGATGTGTTTGGATGTTTGGTCGAGCACCTAAGGCCCTAGGCCGAAGGTTGTGGCTCGTTTCCCAAGGTCACCGTGGCCTAGTGGGCACGGGTTAGTCCTTGTGGTCATTTTGTGGTTATTTACTTGGTACGTGTATGATTTAGTAGCTCGTTTTGGCGCGTTATGCGAATTTGTGACGAATATGGTAATATGTAGAATTGTGTCGGGATATACACTTGAAAGTGGTAAAATGGTAAAGTTGTCGGAAAACATTGGTAAAACGTGGAATATTGTGACTAGTATGCTTGTGGTATATGTTTATGTGTATTACGTGAATTATGTGAAACATTGAGGTAAATGGGAGTAATACGTATATTTGGTAACGGAAAATATAGTTTTATGTGAAAACGAGTATTTTGTGGTTATGAGTATTATTTTGGTGAAATACGTGACTAAGTGTATATATATTCACTTGTAACTAACGTTTGTTTCCTTGTGTTTGGATCGCATTTCCGGAGTTATAAGGTTGAATACTTTTAGTGGAACGGAGATAGGATTAGAACGAGTGTCGTAGACGACCTCGAATTGTTTGGTGTTTGGAGTATTATTGGACATGGGGACTTATATATATTTTGTGTGATTATTGTTTGTGCATGTTGAGGTCATCTTGACTTTTTAGTCTTGATTGACTTTGACGATGCCGATTTCATTTGGACATTGGACTTTGAGTAGTTATGTGGACGAGAGGTCATGACTCGGACACGTGGACTTGAATATGTAATGATTCGTTAGAAATCGTTTATTTCAACGAACTTAAATATTAAGTAAGTTTGGAAGTGTACGTATATATATATAATTGCTAGCACATATATATGTATGTACATATACTAACTTACATAATACATAAGTGATGTAATAAACGAATAATAATAATAACGCAACGATAACTATTAATCGTTAGAAATTAATATTTATCGACGCCTTATTAAAACATAACTAACGAATAAGAACCATAAACGATAAAGGAAATATTTGGACGTACGGACCATAACGGATCCCGAAAGCAAATAATTCTTTCGGCATGGACTATTAAATATTCGAGTACATTATATAACTAGATTCAAACCGACGTTATCGAGTAATATGTGATTTGACCCATTGTAGTAAAGTTTCGGATTGAGTTAACGTTAATAAGTCGTGTAGTATTATCGTTGGACTTATTGGGCTGACGAGTCCAATAAGGGCCCAATAGTAATATTATACAACTAAATTGACGAGAAGTCCATCCTATGACTTGTACGTACGTGATATAACTTGGTGAATACATAAGTAATACGTGAATGGTTGGACTTATCAAGTTGACGGATTTGATAAGCCATCGACCCTTCATGAGACGACTTATTTATTTTATGAAGGCATATCATTTGACCTTGACCACTATGTGCTATATGTTTTAGTATGTGCGTTATATGTGGTTATATGCTATGTGGACTTATTAATTGTTTTGAGCCGTATGTGATTGTTATGGATAGTATATTTGGCTTATAGCCAACGAGTCGAGACTTTGTCTCTAGAATCCTCACTTCGATACCAAAGGATACCAAAATGATACCAAGCGATAACAAGCGTTTTCAAAGAAAGAAAGGATTATTTGGAAAGTAAAAGGAAACCCATTGGGATTATTGGGAGTATAATTATTTTAAGAAGTGGTATTGAGCGAAAGTATATATACTTGAATAGGTCGTGCCGAGTCAATAGTTGCTGTGAAGTCTTAGCCGAATTTTCTTTGCTTACTCGTGTATTGATTGCTTGCTATTTCGAGGTGAGTTTATAGCCCCACTTTTACTCGCATTTATTTTTGAATGATTTCTAAACTTGGGGGAGAAAACATGCTACCCGTTTCTTGGACCTGGTATAAATTGTTTTGCTATTGTGTGGACTAGTTTAGGATAGACGGGTAGTTGTCGACCTACTAGGGCGAAACCCTGGTTTGGAGTATACACTACTACGGCCTAGTTCGGGGCAGTAATGGGTGGTTCCTTACTGTTAGTGTTCCCGGCTAGTGTACCGTCGAGATGTGGCCCGCTCGCACCTGACCCTCCGCCTTCTAGAAAGGTGGTAAACTAGTATGAGTATGATTGTGATGGAATTGGAATTGTGATAAGTATAGTATGATTGTCTATGCCTGCCCTAGTCATACACATAGCGCTAAATCCTTCAGGTCCCGTAAGTATTTTGAATGATTAAACTCTATGAACTCACCAGCGAAAGCTGACTTTTTAAGCATGTTTTTCTCAGGTAATTGATGAATGCTTTTTGCTTGGACTTTGGTGAAGCTTGCTTTGGACTTGGTTTGGTTTGAGGAAATCGATGTGCACTCTGATAATAAATTTGGACCTATCTTTTATGCTATCTATTTGGGCCTATAAACCCTAAGATCTTGGAATAAATGTAAACTTTAACTTTGTTGACTTGGTTTACGTTTATATTTTATCTATGATCTTATTATCTATACATGTGATGGTACCAATCCCCGTAACACCACAAAAGCTTGTAAGTCTTCCGCTGTACGATTTTTGGGGGTGTTACAGATTGGTATCAGAGCCAAGGTTATAGAGAACTAGGTACATATTAAACCTAAACTATAACCATTTTCTTATATAAACATCGATCCTCGACCAACGCCTGCCAGCTGCCAAACCGAAGTCTTCATTTAAGATAAGTTTTGAACGATATGAATTTATGAGATGATTATTTGAGATAGATGCGAGAACTTAAGTTGAGATTGGAATTTTACACTATGATTATTGCGATGATTTTGATTTATTGATTGGCATGGTATATATATGTGGAGATATTGTTTGGATATTGAGTTGCGATTATTATGATGATTGAGTTAAGCGGTTTTGCTATTTTATGCGTGATTAGAATAATGCGGTATTTTGATTTAGAAATTATATCGTTGAGTTTTACGTTAGATGTGCGTTCGATTTATTTTGAAACTCTTACACCTATCCCTACACCGTTGTCACAGACATGCCTTCGACTAGTATTGACGTTGCTGAGAGTATCCTTGTTAGTCCTCCGAGACTAGCACAGACTCAGATTCTTCCGTATCCGGATGATCCTTACGTGATTGCTCAGCATTCTGCTATTGATTCATCATCGGCCTGGAGTCATGGCCCACAGACTTTACCTGCTCCACCTATTGATCATCCTAGCTCTTCGAGACAGCTTACCTTGCATCAGGTGCTGGCACGAGCTTCTACTTCGCGATCTCCGTATCGCACTACAGCTCGCATGTCGGTACGATCTCCACCACCACCTATTCAGATTCCTACATACTCTCTTTCATCATCATCACCTACTTCCCTTTTGTGTCGACGTGCTCGATCACCTACTTCATCACCCGTTAGTTCACCCTCTCAGAGACGTAGACGTAGTGAGTCGTACTCTGAGGAGGAGGAGAGTGATCCATCCGAGGATGAGGATGTTGATATGGACCCTCCCGAGGAGGAGGAGGAGGATGTTGTTCCTGATGATGCTCTTGTAGTGGCGCAGAGCCCAGCCCATTCTGTCCACTCCGATGAGCCAGATTCGCCACCATTATCACCCTTACCCTTTGTTCCTGCACCACCCGCTGAGATGGATGTACTACCCCTCTCACCTGGATCAGATGTGCCGTCGGTTGTGTCGTCTGAGGCGGCCGAGCATGGAGAGATTGGCCGTATTTGGGAGAGATTATTGGCACATGGGACTAGGATTAGGGAGTTGGCTGTGCAGTTAGGAGATGAGTCTGCTAAGACTATAGATGATTTACGGGATGATATGGCCTTTGTGTTGGGTAGGATTAGAGAGTTGAGGGAAGAGTTATCAGAGTTTAGAGGGCATATGGATAGCCTTCAGAGAGGTTTCCTTACTGCGAGGGATGCAGATAGGAAGCTATGGGAGAGAGCTACCGCTCTTGAGAGAGAGGTTATGGACCTCAAGAGAGATCGGGACTCCCAGGGTGTGGAGATAGCTTCGATGTGGAGAGAGATTAAGAGTCTCCAGGATGAGCTTCGTGTGTTACGCCAGAGTCGTGGCTAGAGATGATTGGTTGTAGTAGATGTGTTGTTTAGCTTTCGTATCGTCATGTTTTATTTATCTCATCGTATCGTTGATCATTGTACTTGTTATCTCGTCGTATCTTGAACGATGTACTCACTTTTCTATATGAATGGATGTACCTTTTCGTATTCGTATTGTGTTGATTCTATGGGTCGTAGCAAGTTTTGATTGGTGTTCCATTGATATTTTACTCTGTGCCTGTTGGCTTTATTTTCGGACGTTGTGCATATGTTGTGGGAATCTTATAGTAATTTGTATCGTGATTCAGATTGATGGCTCCACGACGTAACCCGGTCCGAACTACTCGAACTGGCCCTACCGTGGCTACTCCTGTTCGAAGAGGACGACGTCCTCGACGAAATGTTGAAACTCCCACTCCTGATTTGCACGACACCACCAATCACAATGCTCAAACCCCTCCTGTTGAAGTTCAAGGCGACAATGGTCCCTTTCCGCCTAACCCTCCTACGGTTGATCAGGATATGATCAATCAGCTCGTGAATCAGCGTGTTGCCGAACTGTTAGCGGAATCGAACCACTCCAATACCTCTGCTGGAATTCCACTATCTATCCGAACGCCTGGTTGTAACTACAAAGAGTTCCGTACTTGTGGCCCTATCGATTTCTGTGGAACCGAAGGAGTTATATACTTGGTGAGATGGATGGAAAAGACTGAATCGGTGTTTACCGTCAGTAACTGTGCTGAGAATACGAAAGTGAAGTTTTCGACATTCACCTTTAAGGATGAAGCGTTGACTTGGTGGAACAACTATCGTAAGTCTGTTGGAGATGAGGTTGCATATGGTATGACTTGGGGGCAACTCAAGGAGCTTTTAGTTAAGACCTATTGCCCTAGGAATGAAGTTAAAAAGTTGGAGATTGAGTTCTGGAGTCATAAGGCGAAAGGTTATGATATGACGGCTTACAACCGTCGATATCAGGAGTTGTCGTTGCTTTGCCCCGACATGGTCAAAACTGAAGCTCTCAAGATTGAGCGATACACTGATGGATTGCCTCTAGCTGTAAGGAATGATGTGATTGCATCAAGGCCTGCAAATCTGCACGAGGCTATGTCACTAGCTCAGAGTCTAGTGGATTCCATAGTGTTGGAGAATGCTGAGAAGGGGAAGAAAGATAAGAGGAAGAGGAATGACCATGCTAAAGGACATGATAGGCCTAACAAACGGCAAGAGACTGCCAAGGCTTATGCTATGGGTAAAGGAGAGCAGAAAAACACTGGAGGGAATAAACCCTGGTGTAAAAGGTGTAATCGCTACCATGAAGGAAGTTGTGGTGTGATCTGTAGGAACTGTGCGAAACCAGGACACTTTGCTAAGGATTGTAGATCCCGACCCCTGGCTATGGCACAAGCTGCACCAGAAAATGATTGGAAGGCGAATATCACCTGCTTTGGATGTGGTAAGAAGGGACACTATAGGAATGAGTGTCGTGAGCCGTTGGCTGTTGGTAATGTTGGGAATGGAGGAAATCGGGGGTATCGAGGTAATGGAAACTCGGGGTATCATCAAGGACACCAAGGAGCAGGAGGAAATCGTGCTATGCAATCGATTGAGGCTCCGCAAGTGAAGGTGGAACTGGAAGCAGCTCAAGGGAGAGTGTACGCGGTTGGCAAGGAGTTCAGGGAAGACCCGAACGTCGTCACGGGTACGTTCCTTCTCAACAATCGCTATGCTTCCATACTTTTTGATACGGGTGCCGATAGGAGTTTCGTGTCCATTACGTTTATGCCTTTATTAGGAGTAACCCCGATGCCTCTAGGAATTCACTATGACGTAGAATTAGCTAATGGGAATGTTGAGAGGATAAGCACTATATTGCGTGGATGCACGTTGAATTTCCTTAATCGCCCTTTTAATATAGACCTGTTGCCGGTCACACTAGGAAGTTTTGACGTTATTATTGGGATGGATTGGTTGTCGAAGTATCATGCGAACATAGTATGCGATGAAAAGATTGTGCGAGTGCCTTACGGCAAGAAGTTATTGAGCATACAAGGAGATCGAGGCGACCGTGGAAATCCTTCCCGGTTGGGTGTCATCTCTTGTACTAAGATACCAAAGTTGGTTGAAAAAGGATGTTGTCTCTTTATGGCACAAATTTCTAGTAGGAAAGGAGAAGAGAAGAAGAGCGAGAAGAGTATTGAGGAGGTGCATATAGTTAGAGATTTTCCGGATGTGTTCCCAGACGACTTGCCCGGACTTCCGCCTAAGAGACAAGTAGAGTTTCAGATTGAGTTGATGCCTGGTGCTGCTCCTGTAGCCCGCGCACCTTATCGGCTCGCTCCTTCTGAAATGGAGGAATTGTCAAAGCAATTGGCAGAGTTGACAGAGAAGGGATTTGTGCGTCCAAGTTCGTCACCGTGGGGAGCCCCGGTGTTATTTGTGAAGAAGAAGGACGGATCGTTCCGTATGTGTATCGACTATCGAGAGTTGAATAAGCTTACGATTAAGAATAGATACCCTTTGCCTAGGATCGACGACTTATTCGATCAGCTTCAAGGGTCGAGCATCTATTCGAAGATAGACCTGAGATCAGGATATCACCAACTTAGGGTTCGAGAAGAAGATATCCCTAAGACTGCGTTTAGAACACGCTACGGGCATTATGAGTTCCAAGTGATGCCGTTTGGTTTAACCAACGCGCCTGCTGTATTCATGGACCTTATGAACCGCGTGTGTAAGCCGTACTTGGATAAGTTTGTGATAGTATTCATAGACGATATCCTAATTTACTCCAAGAGTAAGGAGGAACATGAGGAGCATTTGAGAATCATTTTGGAGTTATTGAGGCAAGAGCAACTGTATGCCAAATTCTCGAAGTGTGAATTTTGGATTCCAAAGGTGCAATTTTTGGGTCACGTGATAGATAGCGAAGGAGTACATGTGGATCCTTCGAAGATTGAGGCCATTAAAGAATGGACCGCTCCAACAACCCCATCAGAAGTTCGTCAATTCTTAGGTCTAGCGGGTTATTACCGGAGATTCATTGAGGGATTCTCTAAGATAGCCAAGTCGCTAACTAAGTTGACTCAAAAAGGTGTTAAGTATGAATGGGGAGAAAAGGAGGAGGAAGCGTTCCAATTGCTAAAAGAAAAGCTGTGTAGTGCGCCTATACTAGCCCTACCTGAAGGTAGTGAAGACTTTGTCGTGTATTGCGACGCTTCACACAAAGGTTTGGGAGCAGTTTTGATGCAACGAGAGAAGGTAATAGCTTATGCCTCTAGACAGCTTAAGAAACACGAGAAGAATTACACCACGCATGACTTAGAGTTAGGAGCCGTAGTGTTTGCCCTGAGGATTTGGAGACACTACTTATATGGCACCAAATGCGTCGTGTATACGGATCATAAGAGTTTGCAACATATCTTGAATCAAAAGGAGTTGAATATGAGACAACGTAGGTGGGTAGAGTTACTTAACGATTATGATTGCGAGATTCGTTATCACCCCGGGAAAGCCAACGTAGTGGCAGATGCCCTTAGCAGGAAAGAGAGAATTCCGCCGTTGAGAGTTAGATCCCTGGGAATGACGATTAACTCACCACTACCGTCTCAGATATTAGCCGCTCAAGCTGAAGCGCTAAAAGATGAAAATCGACCAGCCGAAAACATCTATGGAATGGTAGAGAGTAAGAATGGCTTTGTGAAGCGCAAAGATGGAATCTTATGCTTTGGAGAAAGGAGTTGGATACCTCTATATGGGGGAATTCGTGAGTTGATTATGCATGAGTCGCATAAATCAAAGTACTCTATACATCCAGGAGCTGATAAGATGTATCACGACTTGAAGAAACTTTATTGGTGGCCGAACATGAAAGCTGACGTGGCTCTATATGTCAGCAAATGCCTAACATGTTCTAGAGTGAAGGCCGAACATCAGAAACCGTCAGGATTGTTGATTCAGCCTGAGATACCCGTTTGGAAATGGGAAAGGATTACCATGGACTTTATCACTAAGTTACCAAGAACAGCTAGTGGTTGTGACGCTATCTGGGTAATTGTCGATCGTTTGACAAAGTCTGCTCACTTCCTTGCGATTAGCGAGAGTGATAGTGTTGATAAGCTTGCCCGACTTTACGTGAAAGAGATTGTTTCTCGTCATGGCGTGCCGCTGTCCATCATTTCGGATCGTGATAGTCGTTTCACGTCATCTTTTTGGCAGTCACTCCAAACAGCTTTGGGGACTCGACTCGATATGAGTACCGCTTATCATCCCCAAACCGATGGTCAAAGTGAGAGAACCATCCAAACGTTGGAGGATATGCTTCGTGCTTGCGTGATTGATTTCGGAAAAGGCTGGGAGAAGTATTTACCCTTAGCCGAATTTTCGTACAATAATAGCTATCATACTAGCATTAAGGCCGCACCATTTGAGGCGTTGTATGGCCGAAAATGCCGTTCACCTATCTGCTGGGCAGAAGTTGGCGAGAGTCAACTTACAGGCCCTGAACTCATTCAAGAGACTACCGAGCAGATCGTTCGTATTCGAGAACGTCTGCAGACTGCTCGAGACCGTCAGAAAAGTTATGCCGATAAGAGACGTAAGCCCTTAGAATTCCGAGTAGGAGACCGAGTCATGTTGAAGATCTCCCCTTGGAAAGGCGTGATACGTTTTGGCAAACGTGGGAAGCTTAACCCCCGCTACATCGGTCCGTTTACCATCCTAGATAGGATTGGACCGGTGGCTTATCGATTGGAGTTACCTCAGGAATTGAGTAATGTTCATGATGTATTTCACGTTAGTAATTTGAAGAAGTGTCTTTCGGACGAAACCGTCGTGATTCCTGTGAAGGAAATTCGTGTTAATGAGAAATTGAACTTCGTTGAGGAACCTATTGAGATTTTGGATCGCGAGATCAAACGTTTGAAACGTAGTCGAATTCCGCTCGTTAAAGTTCGTTGGAACTCTCGTCATGGACCGGAATTCACGTGGGAGCGCGAAGATGAGTTTCGGAGGAAGTATCCTCGTCTCTTTGCGCCATTGTCATCGGGAAATTCTAAGTGAAACCCGGGACGGGTTTCTTCTGAGGCTGGGAGGCTGTGACAACCGGTAATTTTGGGACCTTTTCTAAATTCACCGCATTATATTTTTATAAACATGAGAATTGAGTTATCGATAATTTTATAAAATTTTGAGTATATCGTGTGAAAAGTTTGGAATTTATGAGAAAACGTACATTTCGTTACGTATTAATTAGGCTAAATAAGTACTTCGTGTAGGCACTATATGACTTGGCACTAGGAACTCTAACGTGATGCGTATTTTATAAATAACGGTTACGGTGATTTCGAGTTTTTGATTTAGTTTTATGAGCCGTGAGTGGTAAACGTTTTGAAGTGATTTATTCACTAAACGAACTATTTCAACTTACAAAGATCTATTTCTAAATATGAGCGGTGAGTATTAAATGACTTGGTGTGGTGACCGCTATTGTTATAAATCTTATAAAATAAATGTCGGGAGAGATGTAAGAAAAATAAAAGATTTGGGTATTCTATTTTCACTAGTTTATAAGAATGGGAACTTGAGGGACTTGTCTTGCCACCTTCCCAAACTTACACCACTAATACCCTAACCCTAACTTTATTATTTCATTTCCTTCATCATCATCAACACACATCTCTCTCTTCCTCTTGCTAGCCGCCGGCCACCCCACACCACCCATCACCGCCGCCGCCAAAACTCCACCACCACCACCATTTTACTTAAAAACATCTCCTCTTTCACCTAGTGTAACTCACGCGCTCCAAAAACGACTCTAAACCCTTGTTTTAATCAATCACCGCCGCCACTTTTTACATATTCATCAAATATCTTGCTTCTAGTTCATAGATCTACAAAGGAAAAGGTGAGAAATGCGTTTTTACGCATGGGTTGACTTTGTACGAGTCAAACCCGATGTTTTCTTCATGATTGGGTGAAAAAGATTAGTGGGTTTTCACATTTTAATGACTTTTGGTTGATAAAATCATGAAACAAACGAGTTGGTATCGATTTGGATGGTTTGGTATTCGGATTTAATTGTGGGTCGTGGGTAACCCACGAATTCTTGATGGGTTCGTGTTGTTTTGATGTTTGTTTGTCTAGTTTAATGATTTGGTTGATGTTTACTTGACTTTGGTTGGTATAGATTA
>JBBMKB010101550.1:0-10333 GCA_037833945.1 Alaria marginata | reverse complement strand
GCTACCAAGTTTGAGGGCCGGTGATGCTGTGTGACTGGAGTTCTTGCTCGAGACGTGAGAGCAGGACCCATTTCTGGACGATTTTTTTTCAGACGGAACTGGGCCCCAGTTCCGTCTGGAAAAATCTGGGCCAGAAATGGGTTAGGCTCGCACATTTCGAGCGATAACTCCAGCCACACAGCATCACCGGCCCTCAAACTTGGCAGCGAGCACTCTCAGAGCAGTGGGGCATGCAGCCTTGAAGGTTTGACGCCACCTCGTGTCCTGTGAGGCGAGCAATCGTCGGCGATGGTAGGTGATGTGTGCGGAAAGCACGTTTTTTTTTGTTTGGGCAGTGATCGGAAATGGCTCATGTCTACCGACGGCACTGCCCTGGGTTTTCTACACGATGAAGGGAAATCCTGTTTTGTTTTCTGGTTTCGACCACCATAAGAGTCGGCCTTAGTTACCCGAAACATTTCTTGATAATCTACCGTATCTATCATACCATCTCTGCTTTCAAGTCGGCGTAACTACGACTACGTACGGAACCCCAATACCCTTGGTATACCTAACCCAATTACAGCAGTGCCCAAGACGACTAAACGGTGTTGGATGATTCGGCAAACAAACGGCAAACCCAGCCGGAGTTGGCCAACTTGAACAAGTCGAAAAAAACGCGAAAACGCAAAATAACATATCAGGGTACCAGGTACCAGGTACATAATAACGCGTACACCCACCCACCCACCTCCTCTTCTTTCCGGTGCTGCTCGAGCTTCCTCGCCCTGATCTGCCCCTCAATTCTGGCCTGATCCCTCGCAGCGGCTTCCTTTGACCGTCTTTCTCTCTGAATTCTCAATTTCGCGGCGTCTCGACGTTTCTGTTGCTCCTTCTGGAGCTTGCTGGTTCTGCGCTTTCAAGACACACAGGCAAAAGGGAAAAAAAGTATAGTTTGTTGTCCAGAAATTCAGCCGGAAGTTATATACAAGCAGTTGCCGACACATCTCGGCGCTCTCTGGGCCCAACCACCCCGAAGGTCGCAGGACCTTGACCGGAGAAGAACCGAAAGCCTCCAGTTATCAGCAGAAATGAACCGCTGCCTCTTGTGGAGCTCGGTTGTCAACGTGTTGGCTGTTGTTGCTGCTGCTGAAAACATACCAGGTTCAGCAGAACGCGAAACGCACCTCGAGTCGAGGTTGAGGAAGTCCATTTTGGACACCCCTGAACACAACGGTGTCTGGCGACGCTATTCGGAGTCTGAACGGGAGGCTCTGAGTTAATGGTGGAGCTCCTTGTGTCGAGGGGGTTCCTCCTCGCTGGTGCTGTGCCGACAGGTGCTGCGTGCTGCGTTGTTTGAGAAAAAGTAAAAAGTCGTGAATTCTCGAGAACTTTTTACTTTTTAGAGTGAGAAAGCATTAAGAACCGTAATGCTCCTGAATAAAGTGGAAACCCTTTACTCGTTGGATCGCAGGGATCGCAGCACAGGACATGCGAAGCCAAAGGCCACTTACGCGCGGTACCCTCCGTTGTGGTCCACGGAAGGGAGACACCTCCCACACATGGGGGGTAGCAAAGGGCGACGGGCAAGCGGCGCGTCCGCTTCGGCCGTTGTCGCGGCAAACAGCCCTCATCGGCTGGAGCAGCACGAGGCTGCCGGAGGATGGCCCTCGAGAGTCAAAGTGCTAGCGTCCTCGACTCTGGGTGCTGCCTCTAGGGAAGGAGGTGATTGCGATTGCGTGCATGCTCGTGTCGTCCTCGTGCTGGGGTGTGCCTTCCCAGCCGCTTGGGGAGATCGGTAGTGGCCACGAACAAAAATGTGGCCTAGGCAAGAACATGCTTATCGCACCGCAACTGTACAGCGTTGTGAACTGCGTAGATTGCGTCCACAACAGTACTGTAGTCCACAGGGCGATCAACCAATCTATTTATAAGTGGGCAGCTGGGCTGGTACCTGGAAGGGTGCAGCACCGGGGAACATGTTGGCGCGCTACTATAACGTCGACAGCTGATGTTATACCTTTTTCGTAATTATTCGTATGGCGTGTCTGGCCTACTATTAATAGCTGCGAGGGTTGACTCGACTGGGAGACACGAGTGAAGATGCGGCGATATTCTATTTCTGGGCGTAAAAGTTGAGATGTGCTGCTCTGCAATGTGCAACAGCAAGTTTTTTGGGGTGCAGCGGGTTCAAACTGACTGTTTGAAGTTTCAAACAGTCAGCTTGACACGCCAACAAGAGATCGTGTTTAACACTGCCGCACCCCGTTTGGCGTCGAACAACAGCATTGTCTCTGAGGTATGCGCCTACGTTTCCGCCGGTCGAGATGCCACACATCCCGGGCTACGCCATACACTTCGTGTTCCCCTATTCTACAAACACAGCAGTACCAACTGTAGCATTTAGGGGATGCTCAAATGTCAATGTTTCCAGTTACGCCACAAACTCACCTGCGAAACCCCTTCACCGACACCCCCGACACCACGACACCCCTCCCCGCCTCCCCTATCGCGCAGGCGGTCGCACAATCGCCCTCACCGAAGAAGACTTCCGCAAGAGCGGGTTCAAGGCCAGAGAAACCGTCGTCGTCCTCGCCGGCCCGCACCGACTCATCGCTGGCCGACTATCTCCGCTCCCCTCCGCCGCGCTGCGCCCGGGAGGCGTCGGCTTAGCCTCCGCCTCCGCCAGAAGCCTGGGCTGCGAAGACGGAGCGCGCGTTCGGGTCCGCAGACTGGTGGACACATCTGTCACGGTCTTGGTCGCGAGCGCTGTAGATCTCGTCTTGGAGGCGGGGTCGCCTGGGGGGCGCAGCGCGCTGCAGGCGTCGCCGCACGCGTACCTGGAAGGGTTTACCGCGGGCAGGAGGGCGCTGCTGCACCGGGCGGTTGGATTTTGCGCGAACGGTGTCCACGCGCGGGAGGGCGACCAGCTCCTGGTGTCATTTGAGGGCGTGCCTCACTCCTTTCGAGTTGCGAGGCTACGGCCTCCGCGCCATCGGTATTCGGCCACGATGACGGTGGCAGCGCAAGTCACGCCGCTCGTAGCGGGGGGTGGGGCCGCGAAGAGACGGGAGGAGGGTGCAGACGGTGATTCTCTCGTCGCACCCCTGAAGGCACTGTCAATATTGGAGGTGCCGGTGGTGGCGGTAGTAGGTTCGTCGTCGCCATCGGTTTTGCCGACGGTGGAAAACTCAGAGAAAGTTCCTCCGTCGCCGACGCCGCCGCGCCTGAGTGAGGGAGATAGTATTACTGCCCTTCATGGCCAGGGGGGCAATGGGACAGCGAAGGGGGCATCCTCCGCGGCCGAGACGAGTGATAGAGAAAAGGTGGCGCGAGCAGCAGCAGCAGCAGCAGCAAGCATTGTCGGCAACGCGCAGGATACGAGCAGACCGGTGCGTGCGCGACTGGAGGCGTTTTACCGGGAGCACAACCCGGAAAAGCTGGGCGGCATCGACGGTATTCTCAGGAAATACTTGGGGCACGAGGGAGAACTTTTCGCCAAGCTCGAGAAGAAGTACGGGACGAGCTCTTCGCTCCGTACTGCAACCGCGGGGGGGAACGCCGGAAGGGATATACGGCTGGGGGAGTCGGAAACGCTTGGTGCTGCTCCTGCGTCGCCCTTTTCGAGAAAACCCTCGACCCCAGCCGACAGAAAGGCCGGAGCGCCACCCCGAACCCCGTCGGCAGAATGCCAACGTATTGGAGGAACTCCAGGCGGTGGCAGCGACGAGGCTGGGATACGGGGGTGGGGATGCGGCGAGAATTTCTGGCTTATCAACCCGGACACAGCGATAGAGGTTTCGAGCGCTGACGCCCCACCTGCTAGTATCAGTGCTGCGTCCGAGGAAAACATTCGGAAAGATCCTGCCGTCACGGGTGACTCTGCGAGCTTCCGCCGCAGCCAGGAAGGTGCGCAAGGGGACGGTGAAGCTTGGGGCTCTGTGGGAGGCCTTTCCTCCCAAATCCAGCAGCTCAGAGAGGCTATAGAGCTTCCGCTGAGGTCTCCGGAAGTTCTCCGTAGATACGGGCTGCGCCCTCCTAGGGGGGTGTTGCTGCACGGACCGCCGGGAACCGGGAAAACTACACTGGCGAGGGCCGCGGCTAAGGCTTGCGGGTGTCACGTGATTGTTGTCAACGGGTCAGAGGTGATGTCGAGGTGGGTTTTGACGAGAGGAAACGAGAAAGGTGTAAACAAGCTCCCTGCAAAAGGTCGGCTGTAGATTGTTATTTATGCAAGGGTAACGCTATTAATTGATTCGGTGCGAGGTTTAGTTTGTAGATTAATTGACTGCAAAGGTTAGGCTATGTATAAAAAGACCGCTCCGAGCGATTTTATAGTTTCCTGGCTATCGAAACTAGGCTATCGAAATTAGCTCGACACCTCGCCTCGTGAATGATGACTGTAACCGGTAGTGGCGTACGGGTGTGATATGTTATTTCGTGTGCTAAATATTTTGATAGCCTTTTCCTTCTCACAGTAGGATGCCGCCTTTTTTTTTGTCATCTCGTTCGGCTATGCCCGACAACTGCTTCAGGTTTGTGGGAGAGAGCGAGGGCGCGCTTCGACAAACGTTCGCGGAGGCCTCGCAGAACCCGCCGTGCCTGATCGTGTTTGATGAAGTGGACACGCTTTGCCCACGGCGAGACCAGGCTGGCAGCGAGGCGCAGCGCAGGGTGGTGTCGACGATGCTGGCTCTGTTAGACGGGATAGACGCTCAGGAACAGGTCGGTAGAGTGGTTGGTACATTCTGTACCGTAGTCCGGTTGATTGGATTGGTATATAGATTGGTTGATTTTTTCGATTAAATTGGTTGATTTCTTCTCTAGTGCATGGTTGATTTTTTCGTTTGAATGGTTGCTTTGTTTGGTTACTAGCGTGATTATTGCGTTCGGTAAAGTGGTCAACTCGTTTGGTAGAGTGGTCGTTTCGCCTGGTAGAAATGATCAATTCGTTAGGTCGGTAGTAGCCGTTGGTATTGTTTTCACGTTGATTCATCTCCATTGTCTAGTTCGCGGTGACAGACAGGCTGCATTAGTTCTCGAGTGAAAAAAAAAGCAATTCAGGACAAACAACAACTGAATTCAAATTATGGCGTATACATACGTCATGGTACATATCATAGCATGTACAGAAGTTGTTAGACTTGAACCAGGAAATCGCGTAGTCAGTTTGTTCGGTAGAATGGTTCACCCGTTCGGTAGAGTGCGTGGTGTGTTCGGTCGTTAGATTTGTTACTGAGTCCGGTAGAGTGGTTGGTTCGTTCGGTAAGGTGGTCGAAGCAATGCGGATTGATCCGTTTTGGCATTGGTTGTTTTCGTTCTCGACTATCTTGGTTTGGTTTTGTTGTTTTTATGAGAAAAGGCGAACTCAAACACCCAATGGTAGGGTGAACGCTGTGTTCGTTGGCGAAAAGACGCGTGCGACGATAACGGTAGTACTTTTTGGCCTCTTTTTTTCTTAATGACGGGGCTCCTTTTCCCAAAGTCGTCGGAACGCCATTCTTGTTTTGCAATACTCAGTTGCTTTTCTTTTGTACCTAGGCGACGTGTTTGTTCATCAGGTTGCACTTTTAGTTTACTCATATAGTCATCCCACGGTAGAGGTGCAGCAAAAGCTTCTGAGCTCCTAACATGAGGAGCTCAATATCTCACTCGTAACATGACTTTGAAGACCCTCGTCCGCGCAACCCGATCAACATTTCTATGCGCTAGTCCTACTACTAATACGCTTGACCAACCGGTAGTTCCTCACTTGAGGAGCTCAACCGGTCAGGATCGTTTGGCCCAAAAAGTGCAACTCCTACCGGAGGATGACTCCAAAACCAGTTTTTGGGTGACTTACTAATGAATTACTAAAAGTGTAGAGCTCCTTAAGTGAGGAAGAAGCCTCATAAAAACAAGTAGTGTCCTCCCTACCTACCGTACATAGCATGTGTTGTAAACGGTGGTTGCAGACGCAGGCTGCGGTAAGGGTGTGTCGAGATATCTTGGACCTGTATGGCAGCTATGTGTAGCTGCCGACAGGGATTGCTTCCAGGGGCTGCACAGCAATGCGGCGCAACCTGACATAATGCGGTGGAATCTAAGCCAATAAGCTTCAACACATGTAGATGATCTGCACAAGCGTCTTTCTGGGGCTCCTCACTGGAGAAGCTCTATGCCTCACCCAAAGCTGACTTTTGAGACAAAAATTGAAACCGCAACCCGACCAACAATCCCACGGCCTAGGTATATAAACCTACATAATATTGCACAATACACGCACAGTAGTATTCCAACGATGGTAGGTAGTTACTGAGTCTAATTGAGGAGCCCAGTCAGTCAGAAATGTCTCGGCCAAAAAGTGGCTACCCATATCGTAGTACTCGTCTGCACGACTTGCCACACGCTGGAGCGGGATCGTCTGGCCGCATCCGACGGACGGACAGACGGACGGACGGACGGACGGACGGACGGTGTCAGTCGAAGCCTGCCAGTTGCACAGCTGGTCCCCCATGGCGCCCCGAGTTGATGTGAACAGGTGCTGCGCAGAGATTGGCCGATCTAACTTGCCCTCGCTCTTACGGCATACGCAAAGTCGGAGACCTTCTTGCATTACTTTCCTCGCGCGCTCCTGTTTCATGATGCTAGCTGTGGTTTGTTCGACTCACGTCTGACCCGCTTATTACCCCCCCCAGGTTGTCGTGATCGCGTGCACCAATAGGCCTCAAGCGCTGGATCCTGCACTACGAAGACCCGGTCGGTTGGACAGGTGACCAATATTCTTGTAAGCGTTACCGATCGGGCCTCATTACCCGATGAACTTTGCATGTTGCACGTCCTTGGGCCTGGAGAAGCTCAGGCCGCTGGCAATGCTCACGAAAAAACACAATTTTGTAACGCGGTATGGGTCAATGTCTCCCGGAACGCGCCGGCCGCCACCGCCTCGCCCTTAACCAGAAGTACCGCGTCTTCCCTTCCCCGATATTCTCCACTACAAAGCATCAGGTCCAGGTACATGATATCATGCATGCTGGACAACCTTTGCACCACGGTAATTGACTTCCTTTTCCCGCCTGTATTGCCTTGAATTTCCTTTTTCTTCGGCAATGCCATGGCATCATCTGCCCCGTTCTTCGTCGGAAAATGATTTAGCGAGGTCGAAGTCGGCGTTCCTGATGCCGCGGGCCGGGCCGAGATTCTGAGAGTCTTGCTGCGGGAAGTGCCCCACGCCATGGGCGCCGCCGAGGCATCCACCGGCGGTGGCGGGCACGAGGGTCTCGGCGAAGGCGCGAGGGAGATTGCCGCGCGTACCCACGGTTTTGTCGGTGCCGACCTCCAGCTCTTGGTCAAAGAGGCTGCTCTGCAGGCGCTAAGGAGGACTCGTGGCGGCTGGGGGGGTCTATCGGGCGGCGGCGGCGATGACGACGAGGCAGAGGAGAGAAGGGGCAGCAAGGACGGTTCCGTCGCAGCTAGAATAGAAGGGCCAAGTGGAGTGGGCCTGGAGGGCTTGCCGACCCTTACCCCGGCCGATTTCTTGGCGGTGCTCCCGCTGGTGTCTCCGAGCGGATTGAGGGAGGTGGCGGTAGAGGTGCCTAGCGTCAAGTGGGGAGACATCGGGGGGATGGAGGGCGTGAAGCAGAGCTTGCGAGAGGTGGTGGAGTGGCCCCTGCGCCACCCGGAGGCGTTCCAGAGAATGGGGATGTCGCCACCCAGAGGAGTGTTGTTGTACGGCCCACCGGGTTGCAGCAAGACGCTCATGGCTAGGGCGCTAGCGACAGAATCGGGCATGAACTTCCTCGCAGTGAAGGGTGAGAAAAACGGCTGATTCAGTTTCAGCTATTCGCTTGAAGTCGTAGGGTCTTTTTCTTGCTTTTGTTTTTTTCTTCGGCGGATGGGTGAACATGAAGCTTAAGCTGGCCATGGTTCCACGTGTGTGTCGTGTGTCAATTTACCTCGGATTCAGCAGCGCTTTTTCTGCCCGTTTTTTTACGAACGCGTCGTCGGGTAATTAGTCGTAGTGATGGTAGACCAGCCGAACCAGCCGTGGAAGTTTTCTCGGCACATTTTGTTCACGGTCTCAGTGGGTGGTGGTTGCCTTCTGCTGCTGTATTTTGTATTTTCCACCACAGCTGCCAGGAATCCCTGCGCGCCCCCCGTCCGTCCGTCCTTTCGAAGTAAGCTACCGCCGGAAATCCCCCCCCCGCCCCCGAGTCCCAGAAATGATGACTGCTTCGTGCATCTGGGGCTATCGCTCTGTACATCTATAGGATATTCTACTTTTGCTTCGTGCATTTAGGACAGTGTGGTTGGCATTGTACTGACCACACACCGGAAGAAAACACCAGTCCGCCCCACCCTCGTATCCAACCATCGGGACTCGTGGCAGAGAACAGAACCTCTCGGTCATACCGCAGACTTGTGGAAACAAGTGTTGCGTGGCGGGCAGTAATAGGGGCACGGCTACGCACCCAGCCCAACCCCGCCCCGCCGCTCCCTGCCCTCGTTGACCCTTCCATTGTTCCTCCTCCCGTCAACCTTACGTACTTCTTCCAAATGTCTTACACCGTGTAAAAATGTTTCAGGGCCGGAACTACTCAGCAAGTGGCTGGGGGAATCTGAGCGCGCGATGCAAGCGCTCTTTAAGAGAGCCCGAGCGGCGGCGCCGACCATCATCTTCTTCGACGAAGTGGACGCACTTGCCTGCAAGCGGGGCGGGGGTGGGGAAGGGGGAGCGGGCGCCACGGAACGAGTGCTGACACAGGTATATGTGGGCGACTGCTACCGCTGTGACGATATATGCTGAGGGATCGATCGGTGGTGGGAGTTTATCGACGACGTTGGCCCTTGGCGGCACAAGCAAGGTGGATGCTGACCGGTTGACTGCCTTAGAAATACACACAACCAAGCGTGGCTAACGTGCCACCAAGGGCTTGGCGATAATCGCGAGATGGGTGCCCGGTTTAACAGTCCAAGGGTTTGCACACCACGCTTAATAATGTTCCGCTTTCTCTCGCCAATCCGGACAGGGTGCGTGTGCTCGTATGCAAGGGCAACGCATACTCAACGGCAATGCTTTAACGTGTTTCAACGGCTATGTTTCAACGACCTTTTCGGCTGTCTAGAGGATACCTACCATTGCTCGGCAGGCGCTGAAACACCTACCTCACATCCCTTGCTTGGCTGCGCCTGTCTCGGCTCTTGGCAGCTGCTGACGGAGCTTGATGGCATCCAGCCGGTCAAGCGCTTAGTCGTCGTGGCAGCGACCAATCGCCCCGATGTTATCGACCCCGCGCTGCTCCGCCCCGGGCGACTGGATCGACTGGTGTACGTGCCCCCCCCGGATATGCCTTCTAGAAGAGAAATCCTGCGACTTTCCTTGGCGAAGGTGCCCTGTTCGGCGGATGTCGATCGAGAGACTTTAGCGCGGCGTACGGAGGGGTTTTCTGGGGCCGAGGTGCGTTGTGGTGGTGTCTAGGCAGTTGTAATTTTTAGTCATAGCGTGACGATCTCCTGGCACATGGGTCGATTAGGGCACTCGTGGGCACCTTGTTCTCTGTCGTTTTTGTAATGTATGAACTACCTAATACATTCGGCAGCCGTGAGTCTCCCGAATACATACTCTGTAGATCGATACTCGACTTTGCAATATTTTTGCGGGCCGAGATGGACAAGCCACCGCTCCCAGGACTGCTATGTTGGTGCTCTGAATATTGTGTTGGTGGTAAGACAGACTTTAGAGGACGTTTTGACGGAGGGTACTCGCAGCACCGTCTCGAGGGCCACCCGGTGATGCCTGGTTCTTGGTTTCGGCTGCCCCAGACGCTTGGTGGGTTGGTACGCAGAATGGTTTTAACTCCCGCCGTTACCACCGGTGTCACTCGCTCTATGTCGATCGCCCTTGATCGTTTGTTTGTGAAGCGAAAAACGTATTTCGTTTTAAACCCTTGTCTCTTGCCGTTGTCCTTGTATCGTTGTCCTTACTTCGTCGCGACGTATACCCGGAGTCGCATAGCAGGGCTACCTCCCCCCCTTTTCGCTACGGTCCTCGGGTTAGTTTTATCTCATCGTAGGAAGGGAATAGAACCAACGCATTCACCACGATCGTAACGCCTGCATGGTCTGAAATTGGACGCTACTGACCACCACACCGGTACCTGCAGCATTGTTATGCTTGTGTGCATAGCACGCTATAACAACCACTCTCACAGTTAAGAGCTGGAGAGCGGCTGCTTATTGACCACTGAGCGTACACTTAAACCCCGGAACCCACCTTGGCTAAAGACCACCAGACAACACATTCTCCTCTGGTGTGCTCCCGGGCTCTTGTACTTCCCTCCCTCCCTTCCTCCCTCTCACCCGCCCTCCCTCCCAC
>JBBMKB010101539.1:0-10334 GCA_037833945.1 Alaria marginata | reverse complement strand
GGGGGGGGGGGGCGCGTACTTGTTTGTTGCTTGCCTTAAGTCATTTGACGATTGACCACGCATCCCTTTCGAGACGGAGCACGGGGGGGCGTACTTGTTTTTGTTGCTTGCCTTAAGTCATTTGACGATTGACCACGCATCCCTTTCGAGACGGAGCACGGGGGGAGGGGGGGGGGGGCGTACTTGTTTTTGTTGCTTGCCCTAAGTCATTTGACAATTGAACACGCATCCCTTTCGAGACGGAGCACGGGGGGGGCGTACTTGTTTTTTTTTCTTGCTTTAAGTACTTTGACGATTGACCACGCATCCCTTTCGAGACGGAGCAATGGGGGGGGCGGGGGCGGGGGGTGTACGCATATAATTCACGGCCGCATAGACTCTCGCATCCCTACAATGCCGGGACGGAGCACGCCAGGTTTTCACCGACCAAGTAGACATTGCGTGCACCAAGCACGAAGCGCCGCGGGGTGTTCGGCGAGTCGTATGATTGGTGAGCTGCATCCTACTATACAAACTAAGAATCGCTTGTGAGGCGGACTTCGGCCCAGTGTGCGAACTTCCTTGCATATGGTTGGCAGCGTCGAATTAATTGATAGTGGGGTGGGGGGTGGGGGGGTAAAAGGAGGGGGTGATTTACGGAGAGGGATACCGGGGAAGCTTGCAATGGCGGTACGCACGGGAGAACGCCCCCACAAAAAACGTCGCCAACACTAGCATTCACACATACACCAACACCAACAGCACCATACGGTGTCTCGAAAAACGGACGTAGTCACGCTATGGCGCACGATCGGTATATCAGATTGGCTCTTTCGCGGGTGGGCCGACGGTAGGAGGCTGTCGCTACAAAAACTGCCTTAACCCTTGTACTACGACGAACATGGTCCGACACTCTAATTCCAAGTAATATGCTCCCAAGAACATGGTGGAGTTATAAGTGTGATACAGTACGCGACACCAGTTAATCATTTCTTATTTCTGGCCAGGCTGGAGTTCTTCTGAAAGGCAGGGTGTGGCATACACTATTTTCAGTACAAAAGAGGCCCTGTTCTTTTTCTTTTTTTTTTTCCAAAACATGAGCCCGAAATCCTTAATTTTCAGATTCTTAACATCTGTCGCGTACTGTAACCCTTTTAATGCTGCAAGCAGTACATCACACATACTCCACGCTGTTTACCTCCAAAAACGTGGGGGAGGCGTCTGCATTGATGTGGGGTTGGGGCGTAAAAGCGCGCGATCGCGCTCGTCCGGGACGAGGCGTAAGGTCCTACAGCAGTATGCTCTCGCGCCAGCGAGGTGTGCAGCAGCAGCAGCGCATACTGTCGTTGTCAGGTTGGACTGAGTTAGATGCTACTTTTCCTTTTGATTTTTTGAAACGCTACATTTACTTTCCAGCTCAATCGCAGGAGCGTTTAACACTCAACGATCTTCTGGACAAGCCGTGGTCACAGGTGTCTTCCCTTCCCCCCCCGAAAAAAGCCTCCCTTTTTATCACGCGTTGGGTTCAACAATCCCGCTGCTCGTCGATTTTTCATCATTTTAAGCCAACTCGCTATTTCACACTTTCGATTACTGTGGACTACAAATTGTTACTGTACGGTCGTAGTGATGACGAGGAGCCGGCATTTCCTGAGCAACTTGCAGAGCGCGGCCTTCGCTTCTCTAATACTTTTGACCTGCCAGTACTTGTTTACATCTTGGTATACTCCGAACGAAGCATCACTTAACGGTTATGTCTTGGTCGGATCCAAGATTAAACCAAGAAACCAAAAGCTAGCCGCGACTGTTTCGCGCCCGGCCTTCGCGTTGCGACGACAAATAAATGCCAATCGGGGGATGACGCGCATGTTTTGCGTCCCCGTGGGAACTCCCCCACCTCGAGGTGGGGAACTCCCCCACCCCGAGGTGGGGAACTCCCCCACCCCGAGGTGGGGAACTCCCCCACCCCGACGTGGGGAACTCCCCCACCCCGAGGTGGGGAACTCCCCCACCCCGAGGTGGGGAAATCCCCACCCCTTCTTTCAAAAGACAAGACAAAACTTACGGTGCAGCAGCAGACGACGTCGATGCCGTGGGAGGCCCAGTCGGTGTCGCCGATCTTGCCGTTGACCGTTACAGGCACGCGCTTGCCGTCCACGGAAAAATGGTCGGCATCGTCTTCGAACACCACGTCGTGCCCCCTGCGATAGCATATGCCATGATCGGCGGTAGGAGTTAGTCAGATAAGTTGCTGCGATGAAGGAGTCACCTAGAATTGTCAAAAAAAAAAATGATGAAAAACAGTGCCGCTCAAGAGTTGGCCGGTTTTGTTTGTGGTAAGTGACAGCCTACAGCGGTGTTTTGATGGAGCTGGCAAGATTGCTATCAACTTCATCGCTTTTACCAGTACTTTCTAGCTCGACTCGCGGGAGCTTTCACCCTCAGCGGCCTTCTCGACTGCAGTATACCCGTGTATTATTTCATCGCTTTTTATTGTCTAGCCCAACTCGCGGGAGTGCTTTACCGTCGGTGGCCTTCTGGACTGGTGCAGCAGTACAGCCGTGGTCAAAGGGGTCGTCCCGTCTCCCCCCCTGGTACTCTTGACACACGCTACTTTAATCAGTATAATAACACCATTAGTATTTGCCTTCTGAGGATGGTCATTACTTGAGGAGCTCTATACTATTAGTAAGTAAAAAAAAGATGTTGAGAACAAAAGTGCAAACCCGATGAAACAAACCCTTGGCCTAGGTATTAGAGTCATCCCACGGTAGTAGGGGTTGCACTTTTTGGGGTCAAACGTTCCTGACCGGTTGAGCTCCTGAAGTGAGGAACTACCGGTTGGTATGATCATTTTACGAGTGTACTTCCAAGTATTTGTTTTAGGACTAGCGGATAGAAATGTTGATCGGGCTGCGCGAATGAAAATCTTGGAAGTCATGTTTCGGGTGAGATATTGAGCTCCTCATGTCAGGAGCTCAGAAACTTTTTGCTTGCACCCCTACCGTGGGATGATTCTAGCACAACGAAGAATATCGCAAAACAAGAACGACATCGCGACGATTTTGGGTTAAGGGGCCTCATCATCCAGAAAAAAACGGCCAAAAAGTGCTATACTAATATTACCTCTAGAGCAGCACGCGTCAAAAGCCGATAGTGAAAGTCGGGGTACCTCTACTGTAGCAAGTGTCTTTTTTGTAGGGGTTAAACGGCTTTAATCGTCGGAATAGTTGGTCAACTTTTTTTTCATCCAGTTGAAGCGTGCTATGATAGAGGTAGCACTTTTTGGCTGAAACATTGTTCGAAACGACGGGGCTCCTTAACCCAAAATCGTCGGAACTTCGCTATTTTCCCCCCATATTGTTTGTTGCTTACCTAAGCCATGGGATTGCTTATGGAGTAGCACTTTATATTTTCCCCAAATCAGTTTTTGACTTGCTAATAGTATAGAGCTCCTCAAATGAAGAGCCTCAGAGGGCAAATACTAATGGTGCACCTCTATCATAGCATTCGTGACGCGTTCTACGATAGAGGTAGCGTTTTTGGCGTTTTTAGTGTCCGGATGACGGGGCTCCTTAACCCAAAATCGTCGGAATGTCACCTTTTTTTTTGCAGTATGCTTGATTTGTAGGGGTGGACCACGGGTTTGTTCATCGGATTGAACTTTCAGTTGGCTCTAAATCATTTTTTCGGTGAGGGTATAGAGCTCCTCAAGTGAGGACCCTCAGAAGGAAAATACTAATGGTAAACCTCTATCGTAGAATGAGTCTCGTCCAGGTCCTCCCGATTGTTACGATCGGAGGGAGGAGTCCACAAAGACGAGAGCGACTTTCCTACTCGGGTAGGGCGTTCGACCGTTGCTGACGCGAGGCTGTGTTGTGCGCCCTCGCAATGTGGAAACCCTGTTATGTGCTATCGACAAATACATACCAGGTATACACCAGGTGTGCAAGTAAACGATTGTACACGTCACACAGCAGTACCGCCGAGACAGCGCGGGCGTTCTATTTTGCGGGGCGGGGAGGCGTTCTCTTGTGCGGGGCGGGGAGGGGGGTTGGGGGACGTGAGGGAGGTTTCCCACGCTGCTGCCTCTATGGTATACAAAAAAAGGCCTACCAATGAACGTAAGGTTTCCTTCGTGTACCCCTTGGGGCGTCTGGAATGAACAAAAAAAACAGATTACATCACGGCGAGGCAGGTATGTATGTAGGGAAGGCAGTCAGACATGTGTCCAGCGAGTGTGAGCGAACGGGCGGGTGAAAAGAGAGTGGTTGAGTGGGTGTGTGAGTGAGGGTGTTCTCTTTAGTAAAGGGCATCTACTAAGAAACACGGTAATAAGAAAACCGGCCTGACATTTGCACGAAAATAATAAATTATGGTGGCATTAACCTGAACGTTAGTGTAGAATGCGCCCTTTCTAGAGCAAGAAACCCAGCCTGAGCCAAAACCCCTGCTTCATATTAGGTATCCTGTGCTGTAGTAGTTTTAGGACCACCCGCACGCCTTCCAAAGGGATCGATCGAAGTTAGGCATTGGCCATCATCACTCGAAGGTATACAGCACCTCGCGTGGCCGTAACCAGCCGGGAGCTAGCGGACAACCGCTTGGACCTCCTCGCGTGCCCGCAAATCTTCCCCGCGATGAATTGCCTCGAAGACGCTTACCGTCCTTCCTTGTCCGGTTTCCGTTTCTCCTTGACTGTCTTTTCGACGATATATTTGCTTGCCTCGGTCTATTTTTTGTTTTAAATCGTATTTCTCTTTGTTGCTTTGATGTGAACATTTATCCTCTGTTGTCCTGTCCTATTGGTCAGAGGGGATATAACACAACCCACTATGTACCATTTAAGCCATGGGACTTTTCTCCGACGCAATTACTTAACCGTGGACTGCCGTACTTACCGGCCTGCGGAGGACCAACGCCCTTGTTTGTTTTTTGTTGGCGTAGTGTTCTTTCCAGCTGTTTTTTCTCTACGAAACCTGTAATATATACCACTCTGTCCGTAAATGTAAGATACGTTTTGTAGTCAAATTTATCATCAAACGGACCTTATATTTACGGACAGTGTGGTACCTGGTAAAATGCTGTATTCTTTCACATTTTTCTTTTTTAAAGCTGGAACGTTTTGCGACTGGTACATGTACACCGGCACCCTCTGGTATGATGTTCATGTGATTGAGATGGAACGCGAGAAAAGACACCACCACCAACAACAACAACAACAGCAACAACAACAACAAACCAGTGTACTACTTGAGGTAGAACGTGTATAGAACGTGAGCAAGCGCAAAGCACTATCTTCCCAAAAAAGCCGCCTTTTTTGTTGTTCGCGCTCCCCTGGTGTAGGAAGAAACCGGCTCTGAATTTTATCCCCGGGGTGTGTTATACACAGTCACATACGGTAAGGGCGCAGCCCGTTTCATGCGATAAGAACATAGCAACCAAGTCGCACAAACCACGCGGGGATGGGGGAGGGGGCTCCTCTTGTTCAGGTACCTCGGGGAGGGGGCTCGTCCTGTTCAGGTACCTCGGATCTAAATCAAGGCCCATGCTAAGGTAGAGGTGCACTATTAGTATTTGCCTCATGAGGCCCCTCACTTGAGGAGCTCTATACTATAAGCAAGTCAAAAACTGATCTAGGAGAAGAAAAAAAAAGTGCTACCCGACGAACAGTCCCATGGCCTAGGTATATCATGCGACGAAAAATATTGCAAAACAATAATGATATTCCGACTATTTCTGGTTAAGGAGCCCCGTCAGTCAGAAAAAAAATTAGCCTAAAAGTGCTTTACTAATAGTAGTATTAATACCTCTATCGTATCATACATAGCACGCGTCTCAAGGTTGACATAAAGGGGAAAGAGAAGAGCCACAGAGGCTAGCGGGACGGCCAAAAAAGACCAGGCGCAAATACCAGATATAACTTTTGTAAAATTTACCATTTTATAAGGCATACTTATCATTTTTCACAGCAGGCATCTGTTCGTTCGTGGCGCACCAAGTGAAGACGCCTCGTTGGCTGGTGTGGTGGCTATGATATCATAGATTTGCTGATTGATGTGTCAATACTGCGATATACGGAGTATCATAGATAATAGTTGCTGGTGTAGCTGGTTCGGCTCACTGGACTGGCCGCTAGCCCTCGCTTTTTCTCTTTTTCAATGAAGTCGATCACTTCGCACATACATTAGCAGAACTCTACGATGTATACAGGGCCACTGGTTGTCTGGGCTGAACAGTCTTTGGTTTGTACCAGGTATGTACGTATACTTTGTATGACCTTATGATAATACTATTAGTAGTATTAATAGTAGAGACTATTCATAGAGCTGTTCGTCTCGTCCAGCTATCACACAAATACAACCTACAATAGCAATTCACCAGTATCGCCGCATGTAATATACGTATTGGGGCTGTGTATTAAAGCCTGTAGAGCCCTACGTGTGCATGGACCGTTCTTACCACCCAACGATTCAACGAAATAATATGCGTCATCTAGCACTCTCAGCTTCCAGAGGGTCCGTGCTATATACTTACCAGGTATTCTTTTGTGAAAATATTTCAAGTGCGTCACTATTTTTCCTAGTCAAAGAGGTGAAAGTGCAAGCCCCGTGATCTCACGCAAGTACATACAACACACAGTGCAGCAGTACGCGGCATCACTCAAGAAACTCTATTTTGGGCCAAAGTTATGGCATCCCCTCAACAACGCGTATGAGCCCCGTGCCACCGAAAGACAGCAGTGATCCCTCTATAGTAGTGCCGGTTGCCCGCTACAGCACTGGTGAAGTCGCTTGATGACACAGATGGGAACGACCAGTAGTGGCGTCATACGGGGTAGCACCGGTTGCCCCTATAGTACCCGTAATTTCCGGCTGGCATTTATCGGCGCTTTAGAGGGACCACTACTTGTAGTCAGCTCTGGTGAATTGGACTCGTCCGCGCAATGCCGCAGAAGAAGAGAACAGAGGTTTCAGTCGCACCCTTGTATTGTTTAGCTTTGTTTTTTTCGCTCTTCGAAGTGCTCCGTGACTTCGCCGTGGGTAGGGCAAAAATATTTTTCTTCGTGTTTCTCTATGAGAGCCTTCAAGTCGACAAACGGTATACTGCTTGACTAGCCACAGCTCATGTCGCTCCTACTGTAGTTTTGTTTCTCGCTTTTAGTTTTCTAGCGATTTTGGCTTGCTCTTTTGACTCATCTAGCGATTCTGGCTTGCTCTTTTGACTCATTTCGCGTACCAGTATGTTCGGACTCATATTGTCTGGTTCGCTTTGTGCAAGTTTAACCGGCGTATGCCTTGCAAGTTAGAGGTGTATGGGTGGGTTGTGAAGCGCCGCATCTTCGATCCATTCTCCGAACTCTCAGCAAGGATTTAGTTCCCGCCTGAGTTTCTATGTAGTATCTGCATATACGGCCCTTCAGGGTGGGCTAGTGTTATGGTATCCCCTGTTATGATTTGTAGCAAGTATCCCCTCATCATACCTGGCAGAGGTTACCACCTGCCTGGATGAGTATTTAATCGCCCCTGTTTTCAGAAGACATCCAGCGGGCAAGAAACACGAATATACAAGACAAAACGTCCGAGCAGCCCGTCAAGCACATTAGGTGAGCGACTATTACGGGGGAACGTAGTTAATAGGACCAAATATCGGTAGTAAAAGTAAAGAAATATACCCGGTATAGTTTTTTTGTGTCTACCGTAGGTCCTATTAACTACGTTTCCCCGTAATAGAACAGAGCCAGAGCCCCTCCCTGCATAGCAGTAGTCGGTCCCTAGGCCCACACTGCTCTACACCTTCACACCAGGCTCAAAATATTATACGAGGTGACCAGACTCAACTGCAGCAAATACTTTCTCACTCACGAGTGCCGCGGGGAGTGCAGCAGGTGCAAAGACGCGTGGTACGATACAGGTAGCATTTTTTTTTGTCCTCCTTTTCCGACCGACGGCAGCCGACGGGGCTCCTCCAATGAGGAACTACCCGGTGTCGTTAAACTTGCACACCTCGGACAGACCACCGATCTCTACATGATGATCTAGATCTTCCAGGAAAGACCTCTATGGTCTAGCTCATGTTGCCCGGTGGGAGCCGTACGATCTGCACGATCAAGCACCCGTTTGCTGGGTTGGATCCGTGCTCTATGGATACAGATCCGGCACAGCATATCACAACGGCAGATACGAGCTGTAGTGTAGATGATCTAGATGATCTGGATGATCTGGATGATCTAGATCATGATCATGATCTGTCCGAGGTGTGTAAACTTGTAAAACATCATTCGTTGTATACCTGGGCCACGGGATTGCTCAATGGGTTGCACTTTGGCATTTTCTAGCTGCCAGGCTTTGGATTCGGTATGGTTCTGGGTTCGGTATGGACCTCCTCGAATGAGAAGATTAGGGTGCACCCTTATCTCAGCACGCGTTCTGACCTCTCGACGAAGACGTGCCCCTGAGGGATTTGGAGCTGCAGGGACTCCTCGTGTTCGGCTAGGTAGGGCACATTCAGGGTAGGTAGCCAGGCGTCTCCCGCCCCCCTCCCCGTCCGAATCGTCAACGTCGTTGCTGTTGTTGTTGTTGTTGTTGTTGTTGATCTCACATGAACTGTTGATCTCACATGAGCCCATCGCCATAACCTAGTCCGCGATCACAGGACAGGCTCGACAAACTCTGGAGTTGAAGAATCGCCACACTGGCGCTTCATCCCGGCGGGGGTTTTGCGTCGGTCGTAGCAGACGAGACCGGGAGTGCATCTTCAAGCGGCTCCGGCGCGGTGCTCACGTCCATGAAAGAGTATTCATACCCGCCCTGTACTGCTTGAAGATCCCGCAATACACCCCCACCCCTGCGACACGCCGTCGCAACACCGTTGTTTTGAATATAGTCGTGGTCTCTCATGAGTGCGGTGCCTTGCCAGATGACACTACCCGCACTAAAGTGGGACCCTATCCCGACACGAGGTCGTGACAAGCGATTTTCACCGCACTAAACTAGGGTCCCGCACTAAGTGGTACAGCACTAATGCGCGACCAAGATTGTATTGCGGCTTTGTCTTGCCGGTGCTGGCGCCGGCCGCTGCAGTCGACGCCAACGAAATCGCTAAAACCAAAAGAAGGTGTTTTCGGCGGCGTATCGGGAAGGTTGACGGTGTACTTCGGTAGGACCCGGCACCTACTGCGGAGCGGATGATTGCGCGACAACGGAATCGACGAAGTTGTCATCGCTCGCCGAGTATTCTCAAACAGGCGCCTGAGGCGGTCGACGCCAATATCGATATTGATCTTCCGCGCGGCTTCGGCGACCCATTGCGCGATAAAAATCCTGCGTTGGTATGCCGTCAGCGTGTTGGATCCCACAACTCCACACGGTCAGCATCTATCAGCCAGTTGTCGAGGGGTCTTGCCCTCGTACACGTTAAAGAGCTGCTCACAGCCGGCATCTACAAGAGGGAACTATCAAACCATAGGCTGGACATTTTTTATTATGCTGGAAAAAAAACTCAGGGTCGATTTCTAACGGGTTGCTTTCTTGCCAGAGGGCCGAAACCGTATACCGGTACACCCACATACTTGCTTTTGCTCCACGCAAACACACGTAAGGTAGGAATCAACCAGAAGGCTCGGCCAGGAGTTTCTTCCTTCTCCTCCGGGTTCAATTCATGTACTGTATATACCTTGCCGAGTTGCTCCAGCATTGCCATTCGCAATGTAGATACAAGGCCCATATCAACAGAACCGGTCGCATACCGGTTGGAGCATTCGCTCTCCTGAGGGCAGGCGCCTCCACCCGCTAGGCCCATTCCGGGGCAGGACCGGTCGTGCACTCATGTGGTGCCGTTGCCTCCCTTACGGATCGTGGAAGCAGCACCAACCGAACGCGGTTTCATCTGTCGCTGCCTTCCTTCCTCGCCCCCCCCCCCCGAGATAGCCTGGATGGACGCATCGAACTCGTCGGTTGTCCTACTTTTACGTCGCTGGCCGGGATGGAATGTAATCGTGGCGCCAGACCCCGTCACGCGGTGGCGTCTCTAGTTTTGCGACGTCGATCCTTACTCTCTGCGTCTCGGGGGGTAACGCGGGATCGGCGGTGCCCGGTACGGCTGTGCACCACAGAACCAGTAGCGGAGTTCATCCTTTGACATTACCGAGAAAAAGGGCCCACATTGCGCAAGCCCAAGAAGTTTGTCGCAAAACACGACGGTGCAGTGCTACCGGGGTTGCCTGTCCTACGTTCTCTGCTCTACTCTCTGAAAAAAACACACAGCGAATGAGGTAACACACATCGAATGAGGTCTTGGGCTCGCATGGCTTCACTGGGCGCATCGATTTGTACCGAGGCCGCAGAAAATAAGGG
>JBBMKB010101528.1:0-10335 GCA_037833945.1 Alaria marginata | reverse complement strand
AACAAACAAACAAACAAACAAACAAACAAACAAACAAACAAACAAACAAACAAACAAACAAACAAACAAACAAACTATCCAGAACATTCTATAACATTGATGGACGGGTCCGAGATGTTTTGAAAAACACCGTCGACAAACCCAGGCGTCAAATCCCGGGTGTAAAAAAAAAAACTAAACAAAGAGCCACGGCGGTATCCCATGTCCTTAACGAGGAACGAACACGTAAAAACGCGCGGCAGAAGTTTCACGCAGCTTGCAAAGCTGAGTATCGACCGCTCAACTGGTCGAATTCAGAGCTGACGTATTTGAACAATAAACCTGGTATATAAAATCAAATTATACAGTAAGTGGGAAGACGAACGAATGATCAGCCACTACTACTGTTAAGGTATTAGAGTCCTGCCGTCGACGCCATAATGTATTATAGGCTATTGGTCCTTTTGAGGACGGGTACAAGGTTAACCAAATACCTACCCAATCCAAGCCTTACAGCACCACTCGATAACACTTACCAGGTAGACAATAACTTAGTACGCCGTGGGTACTAATCTTAGTAATGCGTTCATGTTACAATGTATCTATCCCCGCCACGACCAATATGTGATGACGCTTTCATTGCGGGCGATCTGAAAATAAACCCTCAGTTTGTTGACTGCTGTGCGTCGGCGGCTGACGCTATACTTTTTTCATATTTATGGATGAGGATAAGTTTGACCCACGATTCCAAAAGCCCACGTCATGCCGACGACGCCATTTGTTGAGGTACTCCCCTGGGCTATCTATGCATAATGGCAAAAGGATACCCTTTTGCCTTCCTAAACCCAGAAGCCAAACCCTGACCCCATACATGCACCCGTCCATCTGCTGCAGGTACGATGAATGAAAAACGTAAACGTACGCAGGGTTTTGTGATCGCACAATCGCTGTATGATTATCGCTCTCTCAGTCAATAGAATGCTCTGATCTCCGATGTGACCCGAAGTTATATTGTATATACCAGCACTCTGGAGTTTACAGGTAGACAGGCCCCTTGCCCCCCCCTCGCCTGTTCGTACATTTTTTTTGTTTTAAATCAAATTATTTCAAATACGTCAGCTGTGAGTTCGATCAAATTAATGGTCGATACTCATCTTTGCAAGCTGCGTGATAATCCGGCCGCGCGTTTTCACAGATGTATTCCTCTTTCAAGATATAGGTCAATGACTCCCCTGGATGCTGCTAGGGTCAACAGGACAATTTTACCAAGGTCGATTTCGGTCCATAATGAATCTGCGCACTGATACTATATAACCCTTATGGAGGGGGACAACAGCTATTAATAGCACTAATACGCTAATTTTGCTCATCTCATCTATTTCCTTCGCACTTTTATTTCTTCTTCTCCCTCCCTAGACGTAACTCAGATCCGGGGTCACTAAGCAGGCTCTTCTCCCCCCTCCCCACGACGGTACGCGTCTTCATCTGTATCGCGAGAAGAATTCAGCTCTTTCTTCCCTCGTCGACTTGCGTTGAATTGTGCTTACCCACGCTATAAAGCGCTCTCGGCAGTTCGTGCCTCCAGAATGAAAATCTCCATACCGAGATTCGAACCCCTGACTCCAACCTTAGTAGTATCCGAGGTTAGCCACTATTAATTAAGAAAAAGGTATAACATCAGCCGTCGACGTATAGTCAACTAACTGAGGGTTTATTACCGGATCGCCCGCAACAAAAACGTCATCATATTTTACGTGGTGCGTATTTATGTTTGACCATCAGGGCGACCATACCCGCTTGTAAATCATACGTCAAGTATCTGAAGTCGGAACTCCATCAGCTCTACCAGTAGACTATAAACCTACCTACTCTGATCTTCCCCAACCCGGAGGTCGCCTCGGTATATTTCTCCCACCCCTCAGCCATCATCAGCGCGTTGTTGCCGAAGAACGAATTAATTGTTCCGGAGCGTTCCTGAGCCTCTTTGCTTTCTTCATTATCTATGATTTCTTCGTTATCTACGCTTTCTTCGTTATCTATGCTCCCTTCGTTGATGTATACTTTGCTTTTCGGGGAACGTTCCTGGACCTCTTTTTTTTGTTCGTTCCCTCCGCTTTCTTCATTGATTGCTCGTTTTCTCCTTTTGACCGGAACTACATTTTTTTTTACGTCTTTTTTTCCATTCTTTCCTTCTCAGATTTCTTCATTTATTGCTCGTGTTCTCCGTTTCTCCTTTTTTCCGTTTCTTCATTGATTGCTCGTTTTCTCCTTTTGACCGGAACCACCGGTACATCTCCTCGCGTTTTTTTTCCAGTATTTCTTTTTTAGCTTTCTTGATTGATTGTCCGTGTCCTCCGTTTCTCCTTTTTCCGTCTTCAATACAATATGTTTTTTGTTTTTGTACCACAAGCAGTGGCGAACACTCGAGCACACACTCGAGCACACGAGCATACACGACGAGCACACTAGGCACGAGGCAATCCCAACACACAGACACAGCAGCAGCACACACAGCACACCGCCCACATCGTCACGCCCAATCCCACTGCAGCAAGCCGCTGGATGTAGGACGAACACGCCGCGCCGCCTCTACCGCTGTAGATGTCGACCTTTGTTTTTCTATTTTTTTCTGTCTATTTTTTTACATCTTGCGCACCATACGTACTGGTATGATGCTACAAGGGCTCCGCTCCGCGGGCGGCTGACGTACCGGTATGTACGTGTGTATGTGTTTCCCATTTATTCTGGGCGCCAGATGTTTTGACGCACGAGCCGGGGTCACACAGGGGGAAGGTAAACACAGAAGATTTATCTCCACCTTTCCTCCTGCGGTGCTTGCCTTGATTTTTATCGCGAGAGGGGTTCGGCCGTCCCTTTCCCTCGTCAGCATTTACTCGCGAACAAAGTATCGCTTTCTTGTGCTAATTGCGATTTTTTCACTCCAGAGAGATTCGAACCCGCAACATAGCCGTCAGAAGGTTTACGAGGTTACCAACTGAGCCACTGGGGACGCCACGTGTGTACCTGCGACCCCAATACCAACATTTTTTCCCGTTTTTTTCCGTTTTTTTTTTGTACTTCATACGTGCGATACGTATTATATTACAAGGGCTCCGCTCCGTGGGCGGCTGAGGTACCGGTATATACGTGCGTACGCGCGACACACACTACTCGTATTTGCTTTCTTCATCGAGTGTCATCTTCATGTTTTTAGTTTTTTGTCTTATATTATGAAAAGAGTGTTTTTTGTTCGTTTTTTCGCAAGTCACACCCGTACTGCCGACCAGAATGTGACATCGCCAGCAAGCACACAGCACAGCACAGGGCAATCAGCTCTGCGCAAGTAGCTCTTGGCATTATCAAGTCGCTAGTTGTACCAAATTATGGGCCTCTTATTTCTGCCCCATTATCATTTTGTTGTATTCATATTCTTCCTTCCGCGAGCGTACCGGGCGGCGTCAGCCGCCCGCGGAGCGGAGCCCTTGTCGGGCCTTCATTCGTGGTATATAGCTACTGTATCTGTTTGAGCTAACCAGCCTGGTGCACTTGTGTGTAGATCCTTGATCAATGTATATAAAATGTTGGGATGGTGATTCAACCACTACTGGTGTTGTTTCACGAAGACATATATACCACACACACCCCACCCCGTAAGAACGCGCGATCGAAGTACTGCTGTAATTACACGCAGCTTGCAAAGTTGAGGAGACGAAATTCTCGATCACAGCTGAAGTGTCACTTTCACCACGATTTATTCCTCTCTTTTTTTTACACAGATTTTCAACAGCAGTTTGTTCTTGCTGCCATGATGGGGATGCGGACCTTTCGTAATACTGTGGTCGGAAATATAAGAATCATATAGTATACGTAGTAATATTTCAACAGCATCTATATTTACGTCCAGAGTGGTATATTCTAGCATTCTAACCCAACCACACACATGTTGATGTAACATGTAGCACCTTCCGGCAATCTTTCTTCGTGGTTACTTCCGCACAGAGAACAACACGATTGATTGGGTTGTGATATTAACCTGGGTTCGAGGTGGTGCGCAGGATATCTCGCTATCGCTCGAGCAGCAGCGTCCACGCCCCTGCGTTCCGCTGAGAATCATGTTCCTTGTGAGAATATATTCGAGGGCTTCACAAGAACAAATGCAAGTACATACAACGTGCCACGCACGAAAATAAACACACCCACACACACTGACTCGACCATGGAAGGGCTGGCCAACGCGAACCGCGAGATCATGGGACAGGCTCAGTCGCTGGCGTGGGCAACATGAGAGAGAGGCTTACGAAGCTCCACTTCTCGCGAGCTCATGGGGTGGCCGCATTAGACCAAAATTAGAAGTCATGGCAGCAGACAAAATCAATCACATGGTTGATTCCTGTGGCAGGAATGCCCGCCGCAGGCAGTAGAGTCGTTCATACCACTCAAAATACTTTAATATAAGGACCGTTACATGTTAAACATGATAACTTGAACGGTCGTTACATTTGTGATATCATACCTCCAGACCATCAGGAACACTGATGTAGGTCGCCCCAGCGAGTGCTGTTGCCGTGGCCGCGATGGCCAAGAAGGCACAGAGCCTAGGTCGCGCCGTTTCTCTCATCGTCTGAAAGCTGCTGCTTCTCCTGCTCAGGCACGGAGACGATAAGCCGGATTGAACTGTCTGCTCTGTCTGGCTCGTGCATCGCAGAATCCGGGGAGGATCCATGAGATCCATACTATGCAAAATGCCTTTACAAGTTTAATGAAACCCCATGCAAACAAAAAAATCTCGTTCGAAAGCCAGTTCCACGACAGACGACAGACGAGAGGTACTGCCTGCTGTTGTTCTGCTGTAGACAACTGCTGTGGCTTTTTGGCATGGCTGATGCAATGTACGAGGTAGGCCAGAAGGTTCGAGTTACCGTAGGGCCTGGGAGGACTTGCCGAGGCCTCGTCCTTTGCGCCGGGAGCTCAGAGCAAGTGAGTGAGAATCCCGTTTTTGCTCTGCAGGTTGCTTTGCCTCTTCCTCTCTTTGCACTGGCTTTGCGGTTTGCAGTACGCAACGCACCCTTGGCCTTCGAGGTGGTCGGATGTGGGATGCATGTGTATGTGGTGTGGTTGAACGGTGGTGTTGCTTTGAAGTCCCGTTTTGTGGTCGGGTATAAGCCTTGAAAGTAGTGTAGTCCTTATTCCAAGACACCAAACGGAAACATACGAAGTAAAGAGGCATGGGAAAACCAGCAACCCACCCTCTGTTATGCATCTATCTCGACTCCTTTCGGCACACGTGCAGCGGTACGTCGTATGGTGCAGACTGAAGCCAAAACCCCCCAAAGCATCGCAAACGACGAGAAAGTGTGGGAGAAGGGGATGCGTAGCCTAACCGAAGCTGCCTGATGGTGATCACTGGCGGTCAACCATGTCGCCATGCACGTTACGATATATGGTGTCTTCGCGATCAAGTGAGCCACCCACAGCACTTTACCTAGACTCCTGAACTCAGCAGGAGCCTGGGGCCAGCATCGCTGTAACACGCGACTCGGTACGTAGGTGGACTCGAATCAAGGAACACAAGCCAGCAAAATGGAGTGAATTATTGTGCTTGGATGGTCGGTGCAGATCCCAAACGGCGGTTATATGTTACGGTTCGTGAGAACCTGCATGCCTACGCATATCATGTCAAACCCATGCGTCTGTCCCCAGACGCCACAGATATGAGTATGTACAATGTTCCGGGCGCGAGATTGCATTTTTGAATTTTTAATAGGTTATGAGCCAGAACCCTCTCCGACGCAAATATTAAATTGTTAGCCCAGTATTCAGGAGGTTGGTGTTTCCACCGTGGGTCGGGGGAAGGATTTGCTACTCGTGCCTTGTCTAACAACCAGAGTAGGCCCATTCATTATGCCCACAGATGGTACGCAGTTTGCAGTTTGCGGTTGTACTCGTACAAATCCACCACACTATCGTTGCCTTGGGGGGGGAATCTAGAACGTAGAGCACCATTACCATTCCCCTACATAATGTACACCATGGTATACGGGTATGTATCATGTCGTATAACCTACATACTATATACTGAAGTAAATAATCCAATGTATCCCTTTGCCCTCCCCAAAAAAGGGCGACCCCACGTACGACGTCCTCCTGCAGTCGCCAGAAACCGCCAAAAACACCACAGCGCCCGCCGCGGAGGACGTCCACCCTGATCCAGACCGCTCCTGCGCATCCAGCGCCGGGGGCGACCGGGAGCTCACCGGGCTCCCGCCTACCGCGCTATCCCCGACGCAGCCCTTCGAAGTCGACGGAAGCGTCGACAGACCCGTGCCGCGGGGCCTGTCCTCCGACGAGATTTCTGCCCTGGCCGACGCGCTGAAGGCCATGGGGAACACTCTGTTCAAGCTAGGCGATACTGACGCGGCCGCGGAGGTCTTCGGCAAGGTGCTAAGGACCCTGGAGCCTCCACCGGAGACAGGCGAGACGAGAGAAAACGAACCAACGAACAAACAGGACATTCGAAAAATCGGGCGACTAGTCTTTGCCGCAGTTTATTTTGTACAGTACGTGTTTTGGTTGTACAGGCTTGGCGCTGAGTGTCGCCCACCGCGGAAACGAGAGGCGGATTGGCACCGGTACGAAGAGTTCATGCAAGTGTCCTTGGCCTTGGGGTCTCAAACTTATATCTTCGGTGTTTTTTTCACGATTTCGGGTTCGGCTCTTGCTCTCGTTGCTACTACGTATCGATTTTTTGTGGCAATCCCGTCTTGCGTCTTGTTTTTTTTTTCCCGCAGCATGTTTCGCTTCGTCAAGCTTGGTCCAACGCTTTTTGTTCGCAAAGGCGATGCGATGTCGTTGACACTGCCATGGATGCTGGGCGACGCTGCTCGGGGTGTTTTCTTGCCAAGAATAAGGGGCGGCGGCGTTTAATATTGGTCAGCACTATTTATTCGAACGAGTCGTGCAGTTTTATTGGACTCGCAACCGCACCAGCTGCAGCAGCAACAGCAGCTGTTATCAACAACAGCAGTGCAATGCGCCCACAGCCCACGGTATTGCCCGCGGCCAGTCCAAAAGACACGCGTCGCGCCCGCAGGCTCTCTAACGTCCCGGCCGTCACTCTTCTTCTCTTAACTTCCACGTCCGTTCGTTCGCCCGAACCCCTTGGTGGCAGGCTCTACCGTGCTTGTGCGGGTCCTCACCGGAGACGCTGCCGCCACCGTCAGCCGCTACCGGTCAGGGATGGTTTCCGACGCCGAAGATGATAGCCGGTCGTATGACGTCATCTACGACGAGACCGACCTCAACGGTAACGGTGATGGTGTCGGGGCGGATGAAGAAGAGGACGAGGAAGACGGAGTAGCGGCAGAGAGAGTCGTGACCGTGTCTCTCTCTCCCTGCGTCTCGTGCGCCGCCAGGCTTAACCTAGCTCGCTGCTCGTTCAGGAAGGGGGAGCACGCTAAGGTGAGGTTGCGAGAAGAGGTGGTTTCGCTGTTTCTTCTGCTGCGACGGGGGCGGGGGGGCTGGGCGGGGGCGGTGCTGTGACTGTCAGGTGGCTGGCGTAGCTCTCAAATACCAAGGTTACGACTGCTGTGATACTTCTTCACAAACGTGTCGTTTTCGCTTCGCGTATGTTTCTATAGGCGAACCCGGTTTTCCAACCGCCGCGGTGTAGTAGTTTAGTTGTTTGTCGAACCCGTGGAATTACGTGGTGGCAGCAACTCTACTTCGAGCGCGCTTGCAAAACGTGGTGCTCTCTCTTGGCGATGGTGTTACGGTATTGGTAGTAGCGCATCGCCCGCAAGTAAGAGCGACCCTTTGGTTCGGAGCGCTTCCCTTCACCTCCCTGGTGTTTTTCGTCTTTCGACTTTCTTCATATTTATATTATTTTGAGACGTATTCATATCATACGATCAGAGCAGTTCGTGTGCCAAGCAATACCGCGTAGCACTCCCTCCATGCCAGGTGTCGCGAGCATGTCCTAGCTGACGCGTTTCCTCGCTCGAATATTTCTCGATGCAGGTGGTGGAAGCCTGCACGCTGGTGATGGGCCTCGCAAAGCTCACCATGGCGGACAAGCAAAGGCCCCGGGAAGAGAGAGCCAAGCTCCGGGCGCACTGCCTGACGGCTCTCCGCATGAGGGGAGGCAGCCACCTTGCCCAAAACCATGTGGGCCAGGCTCGAAAGGATGCAAGGTACATTGGGCGCCGAGCGTGACTAGCCGAAAAAGGGTATTGGCATTCCGGCATGCGCAAATGAGAATTTTCAAAGGATGGAAGTCGTGCGGAAGTCGTGCTTATCCCTTTTACAACTGCAATTATGATCCCCTACGAAAAAGACGTTTCGTGCCCGCAGTTTTCTATGTCAATTTTTTAGGTAATATTTTTTTATTGGTGGAAAATCCTTGGGCGCAGGCAGTGCTAAAGGGATTCAACGGCATTTCGCCGCGTTCACGATAGATGGCGCTCGATGATTTTGGTGGCTCGTCCTGTTTTGCTCTCTTTTCGCTCCAATTCGGCTATGAATCAGATGGACTGAGTGCAGCCCGTGTGTGCAGCCGTGGACTGCCGTAAAACCCGCCCATGCAGAACGCCGCCTGGATAGCGTTCGCGGTGGTGGGTGCTTGCTCAATCCGCTCTGCGCTGCGCTTTTCAGAAGAAAGAGCCTCTCTCTCTTCCTGTTTTTTTACTTTTATCTTTCTAAGTTTGTCGCGGCGGTTTCTGGAACCGCGTGCCAAGTGCCAACTACATCGGTGCGTTGTGACCTGGGTCCCAAAAGTTGCCCTCTCCAGACTGCGACCTCACCGTCCACGCCCTGCCAGCAGTGCTGCTGTCGCTTCCTCGTATGGCGCAGCTTCGGTGTAAACAACGGCTTGTGACTCTTATTTTTGTCGAATCAATATACTCATTATTGTCGCTTTAATATACACTTATTATTGTCGAGTTAATACACTTATTCTTGTCGAATTCATATCGTTGTGTTCGCCCCCTCGCCCCCCCCCCCCCTGGTATCTCTCAGGAGCATGGCGCGGTCTGCTGGAGATGCCGAAAGCCGAGCGCAAGCCGCGCGGTTCGAAGGTGAGGTGGAGCGAAAGGCGAAAGCACTGCTCAAGGCTAACCGGAAACTCGCGAAGGACGTCACTCGCTGGGTGGATGCCAGCATGGCCAAGCACGAAGGGGCGTCTTTGAAGGGTGGAGATGGGGATGACCCACCACCCATCTCTCCTCCTCCGGGCTCTGGGCGACAACTAGAGGGGAGAAGCGAGGGACTAAGAGTCGGCGAGGGCGGTGTTGAAGAGTGCAAGGGTTCAGAGCAGCCCGATGTGGCCAGCGGGGGGGCGAGGTCCTGGCTAGGGAGTTTGCTTCGATGACACCGCTTTTGCCGTTCGTGCACCCACCCGCCATAGAATCTGCTCGCTGGGTGCGTTTTGTCGCGTATAGAGTCGAGCGCAGCAGTTAGGCTAAGCGGTTGAGAAGGCAGAGGTGCCGATATCTTACGGGTTAGGGTTAGTCTCTGCGTGACCCCCAAAGGAGAAAAGGGCAGTTGGAACCAGTCGGATGTCTGAGCAGACCGCGCTCGCGGGCGCGAGTTGGTCGCTTCCACCTATGGACTTGGGACGGGCATCAGCAGTCGGAGGCGGCGGGGGAGAGCACCCAACGGTGTAAGTTCGATAGTATTCCCCTGGCAAAGACTGCCTTTCTGTGGAAAACCATGTCATGCTCCCCTTGTAGCGTCGGCTCAACGTGCCACCACTCTTTTTCGTGGTATGTGCTACTGCTTGTGGCGCTGTTTATGAACGCGGTGTCTAAATTAAAGGGTGTTTCGTGTATTACGTGTTTTGCAAGCCGTGTATGCGTTTGTCTCAGGAAGGGTAATGTCGCGGCCCCTGTGCTCGGCCAACGGCCGCTGTTTCTCGCTAGAGGGGTCGACGCCAGGCCGAGCGTCGCACCGGTACTGTGCACTCGCTATGGGTGCTATTCGCATGGTACGCCTTGAGGGGGCACTCCCGACGTCAGCCCATGTTTCGCGTTTACGATATTTGGCTGGGGATGAATACTTGACTATAATCATGGCCTCAAAGTGATGTTTTTTATTGTCTAATAAACGGCTGCCCGCCGACATGTTAAACCTCCCCGATACCTACTCGTATTTCTCCGCAAAGGTCGCACGGTCGAGGGCGAAACATGCCCTACTATGTCCGTGAATTTAAGGACGGTTGAGTAATCGTATGAATGACCAAACGGTCCTTACATTTGCGGACAGAGTACGTGATATGACGTCACGTAAAATACGTAGCGGAACGCCGCCTAAATCTGTACAACTCCTGTCAGTTCAGAAAGCGTACCGCCCAAGTCAGTCCAA
>JBBMKB010101517.1:0-10335 GCA_037833945.1 Alaria marginata | reverse complement strand
AATATGTTTTGTTTGCATAGATGGGCCACGGGTTTGTTCATCGGATTGCGCTTTCAGTTTGCTCCAAAACCAGTTATTGGGTGGGGTATGGAGCTCCTCAAACGAGGACCCTCAGAAGGCAAATACTAATGGTGCACCTCTATCGTAGAATGCGTCATTAATGCGCTAGTAAAACAAATACTTCAGTATGGTCGTAAAACATCATACCAACCGGTAGTTCCTCACTTGAGGAGCACAACCGGTCAGAAACTTTTTGGCCCGAGAAGTGCAACAGTATTTGACGGGTTCTACGATAGAGGTAGCACTTTTTGGATTTTTTGTTTCTGAATGACGGGGGCTCCTTAACCCAAAATCGTTCGAAACTCCTTGTCTTTCAGCCCGATTTTTTTTGTATCCTTAGGCCACATGGGTTTGTTCATCGGGTTGCACTTTCAGTTTGCTCAAAAATCAGTTGGTGGGTGAGGTTCAGAGCACCCTAAAGCTAGGATTCCCAGAAAAAAACGGGCGCACCTCTATCGTAGCATGTGTCCTCTTCAGTCTCCCTCGCGACCTCGACACGATGCCCGTATCGACATTGTTCAGCCTTCCCCACAAAGTCTGGGCCTCCTCCTTCCGCCGCCGGTCGACTTTGCCGGCCCGTGTCTTGCCCTTCTTATCCGTTTCTTCTTTCTTTTGGCGGAGTGCGCCATGCCGTCCATGATGGTTTCATTATCGATGAAGCATTTCTTGGCCACGCGCAGCACCGCCGTGAAAAACATGTTGTTGTAAGCAGTGGCGCGAGCACACACCCTTGCCGAAGACCCTGCTCCACGTCGAACATATCCGAGCACTCGCCATCACTCAGCCGTATGCATGCTTGCATGCCGTCGTGGAATTGGTGGATGGCGGTGATCGTTCTCGATGGCACGCCAAAGTGAGCTAGGACGACCCACAGGAGGGTTCGGTCGGCGGAGCCATATCATTTGGTAAGGTCGATAAAGCATATGCACAGGGAGGCACCCCTCTTCCTCGGCAGTCCCTGCCGGCATCGTACCCCGGAACCCATGTCGACCGTCGAGCACTGGGGTCTAATGCCCCGCGGTTCGTCCGGCAGGATGCCTTCACGTTCCCAGTAGTCACTGAGGCAGCCTGCCATTTATGTTGAGGAGTACTTTGTCGTCGTGTGCCACGGCGGAGATGCCCCGATAGTTATCACGTTCCGTCTTATCCCCGGCACTTTGACCGTCGCATTCTTCAAATGTTGCGGCACGTCCCCTCCACTCCACACAGCGACGATGGCTTTGTAGAATTTTCCCAGGGTGTCCGAGTCTCCTTCGTCGGCTGCAAGAGCTCAGCAGGCAGGCCATCAGGCCCAACCGCTTTGCGATTCACCATCACACGGATCGCTTCTTCCACCTCGTCCCTTGGCGAGACATCGTCCGGCGGCCTGAGTGGGAGCCATAATTTGAGCTCATCCACGATAGATCGGGTCAAGGGTCGGCGTCTTGTTGTATAGCACGTTTTGAAACCACCTTACCCTACGCTCCCGGAAGAAGCCATCGTCAGCATCAATACCTCATCCTTGATGTATTGCGAGTCAAAATTCCTCTTCTCCGCTCCATCCTTCATTGCCCGACCCTGTTCTGGCTAAATTCCAGCGTGCTAGGGGCAGCAGTCCCAACGCTCCCCGACGTCCATCTCTCCTCCTTGACGACTTGGGGTGCTTACTCACACGGGTCCAAACTTGTCTTCTCCGTTCATTGCGAGATCTACGCTTTCTGCGACTGTGGTATGACGTTGCTCGTGCAGGCAACACTGCCGTATAGAAACAACCCATGAGGGGGGAAATCTGCTGTGTCGCTGACCATCACCGTCGGCCCGGTCATGCCCGGGTGCTAGTTCAGCGCGCCAGCAAGGTCAGGGCCGCACTTCTCTAGAGCTCTGACACGTGTTGGGGAAGTCGCAGGCCCGAGCCCCACCCTGGCTGAGGAGCATCCCAGAGGGAGAGATATAGCTGTGTCCCATCCTGTCTCTCCTCGCCGTTTTCCGCGCTGTGTAGTGGCCTTTTCAGCGTTCGGAGATGAGGAGCCTGCGCGTACATGCCTTGCATCCTCTGTTGGCCGTCCACGTTCAAATATGAGATTTTCGGGTAAAGATGACAACTGGAGCATTATTCGAGTTGAGCTTTTCCAGTCTTGAATTGTTCTATACGTACCGCCGAATTTCGAGATGCCTCTACGATAGCGAGCGTCGAGTTTTTTTGAGGATTTTTTGTTGATTATATAGCACTTGTTCTCGCCTTTACATTCGAGGCTCTTGTTGTCCCGGATCTTATGTGGTCGTTCTAGATCACACGAAGTTCCACATCAAAACAGTCTTGACAATCTGATGGTTCTGGTTTCGACGAGTGTGGCGCCGCTTGTGGCAAAAGCAATTTTCCACTGCTTTCCTAGTCTTGCATCGTGGGTAAACCGAGGCTCATAACCTGTTGAGTTTGTTTGCGTAAAACGAGGCTAATGGGCTGCTGAATCTCGTGTAGCAAGACTTGGCGACACTACTGTAGACATAGTTTCCTTTCCGCACAATCGTCGAGGGTGTATCCCCCACAGGATGTGCCCTAGGCAGACGTTTATCGCCCACGAGTGTATTCCACGCTGATTGAATGTTGTACAATATTTTGAATTAGAGGCCGGCATTAGGAGGAGAGTGAGTTCCACGGGGTAAAGCACAAATGATAATCGAACGATATCATAGTGGGTGTTTTTAGTCACAAATGTGCTACCCCTACCATAACACGCGTATCGTATATAGCTACAAGGGCGGCTCGAATTTCCTCGGCGACCTGTCTCCCCCTCGTGTCCCGCGCTCTCGTTCTCTCCCCTTCTTCGTTTCCCCTACGTCTCTGGATTCACTTCTCCGTCATGGTTCTGTTTTGCCTAATCGCTATTGTGTTACAGCGGTACCTCGTTTGGTTTACCACCCGGTTACCGTATGTTGGGACACGCCGGCGGCCTGGCTTACTGTTTCGCAAGCTATTCCCCGGCCGGGATGGAGCTCGGGAGGGCGATATATGTTGTTTTGGTTTTTGGTGAACTCCCGTGGAAGCTCCCATGAAGCTTCATGGCAACATATGGATTTTCATGGCACTTCTATGAGGTTGCCATGGCACTTTCTTCATGGGCGTTCATGGTACTCCCATGAAGGCTGTATGTCGCTTTCACGAGCTTTAACGAGATTTCGTGGCACTCCATGCGCCTTCATGCGCTATGGTGGGATTCCTTATAACATTTCTATGCGTAGCCCGGCGCTATGGAGGGTGTTCGTAATTGGCTATTCAACAGTGACGGTTACGTGTCGTTTCGGGTGATTGGCATTCTTAGGTATTTGATTCTTGAGTTATGTTGTTGTATGCGGCATCTGTGACGCATGACGGGGTCACTCTTCGCCTGCTCTACCTGCTGGGAGACTAATACTGTAAGCCTGAAACATCTATCGCGACCCATAGTCACGAGCTATCGAACACTCTAGAGTCTGGTACCTGACTTAGCCCATGGCTGACGAGGTGGAAGTCTACGGGCAATGGTGTTAGAGCAGGGTCTCGCACTCCAAGAAATGGAGCAAGTAGCTGATGATGTAGAAGAGCGTCAGAAGTCAGCACACGCCGAATTGGTTGGTATGATGCACGAGACTAGGTGGGAGTCCGGTAGGGAGCAGCTGCTACCTGCTGATGTTACGGCAAAGAGGGCTACTGCAACTCCCTCGTCGGGTAGTCTCGCTTTACCGTCGCGATCTGCGTGTCTATGGCGGGAGTAGGGGGAAAGAGGAAACTTTGTCCGGGGGAACGGGGTTCCTCGCGATCTCTGGCATTTATACTTTTAGCCTTAGTTTTTCTTTTTTTGAGGCGCGGCTACCGTATAGTTGCTTTTTTGCTATCACAATAGTTTTGAGTCCCGGGATTTGTGAGAGGTTTTCGCTCGTTGGGATGGGTTTCTTTTCACTACCGTCGTTGATTTAGCTGTTAGGTCAGGGAGTTAGTGTTCTATTTTCTTGGTCTAGAGTTATAAAGCTTAGTTTGGGTAAGCCATGGGTTAACCTTTTGCAAGTGGTCCAACGGACTGATACCCCACTAATACCTTAACAAATGGCGTCGTCGGCAGGACTCACAGTCATGTGAAGAGCCGGGAGGGTGTTCGTATTTGGCTATTCAACATTGACGGTTACGTGTCGTTTCGAGTGATTGGTATTCTTAGGTATTTAAGTATTGACTTCTGTTGTTGTATGCGGCATCTGTGACGCATGACGGGTATCACTCTTCGCCTGCTCTACCTGCTGGGAGGCAAATTAAATGCAATAAGCCTGAAACATCTATCGCGACCCATAGTCACGTGCTATCGAACAGAGGGGAGGAGTAGAACGGAAGTGCTGCACAAGAAGATAGCAACAGCTGCACCGACCTTTGTCGGGAGAGGGGGGTGCTAAGAGTACTGATATCCTCGTCGTGGCTCCCGCCAATGAAGCTAAAGTCTTGCTCTGGCCATCATCTTCAACATGTAGGCCTCGCCTAGCCATATAAAATACCAACCAATAGCATGGGCTGCCACTCAGCCCTTTCGCCAATTTTTTTCTTCCCCGTCTGTTTTTTCGCGTTTTCCTTAGGCTATCTCATTTTCCGTATATGTTGTAAATTTTCCCGTTCTCTCGTTTGTATAAATATGTACTTTAGTACCAGATATTACTGCAATTACCGGGTATCCTTGTTACTACTTGTTGTCTCCGTCGTATCAACGTAAATTACAAAGCGTTACGCATCTTGTTTCTTCTGCTGCCCTTTGTATGGTGTCTTCACATTGAATTGCTCTTTCTACCCAACAAGATCCAGCACACCAAATCTCCGTACTGGTTATCCTTCTTTGAGAGCTACCCCTTCGTCTCTGGGCACCAACTACGAGGCAGAGAAACAATTCCTTCCGGCTGTTGCTGAATCTCTTTTACCACCCCCTCGCCCCCGCGCTGCTGCTGTTGCTGCTGCGCTGCTGGGGTTGGCGTCGGTTGGCAACGACGCTGTAAAACACGCCTCTCACTTCGCGAGCTAGATCACTTTTTTTTCTCGTTTTTATGTTTTGGCGGTATATCCAAGATGGTGGTCGAGTTAGATCGTTTTGTGCGGAGTGTAGAACCCCAACTCCGCCCTTGGAAGGGGGATGATATCACGTAGTATGTAAAAGGTAACGCACCCACGAGGCAGTTACATAGTATCCCCATTGCTGTCTCTGGAAGTGGCCGCACCATATTTTTTTAGTCAACAAGAAGTTGTCATCCAGATGCAAGAAAGAACGCACAAGATGTGCAGTCCGCCTTACGAGGGGTTATTAGTGGGATGTAGTTCACCCTTCATGCGACTCGCCGGACACGTCACGGCGCTTCGCGCTTGGTGCACGCGATATCTGCCTGATTGATGAAAACCCGGCGGGCTCCGTCCCGGCATTGCAGGGATGCGAGGGAAAAAATTATTCCGGCTGTTGCTGAATCTCTTTTACCACCCCCTCGCCCCCGCGCTGCTGCTGTTGCTGCTGCGCTGCTGGGGTTGGCGTCGGTTGGCAACGACGCTGTAAAACACGCCTCTCACTTCGCGAGCTAGACCACTTTTATTTCTCGTTTTCATGTTTTGGCGGTATCCAAGATGGTGGTCGAGTTAGATCGTTTTGTGCGGAGTGTAGAACCCCAACTCCGCCCTTGGAAAGGGGATGATATCACGTAGTATGTATATGGTAAGGCACCTACGAGGCAGTTACATAGTATCCCCATTGCTGTCTCTGGAAGTGGCCGCACCAGATTTTTTTTTAATTAACTCGAAGTTGTCATTCAGATGCAAGAAAGAACGCACAAGATATGCAGAAGTCCGCCTTACGAGGGGCTATTAGTAGGATGTAGTTCACCCTTCATGCGACTCGCCGAACACCTCACGGTGCTTCGCGCTTGGTGCATGCAGTGTCTGCCTGGTCGGTGAAAGCCCGACGGGTTCCGTCCCGGCAATGTAGGGATGAGAGGATCCATGGTTATTCACGTTACGGCCATGCATGGCACGATGGTTTCACCCCCTCCCCCCATCTATCATCTTCGCGCCTTTTCTCCAAGACCTTGCTGGGTGAGATGGCGTGTATTTAGCTATTTTTCCACCCCATCTATCATCTAGGCACTTTTTCTCCAGCCCCCTCCCTTTTTCGTATCTCAGATCCGGCGTCACATAGCAGGCACTCCTCCCCCCTCCCCACTACAGTACGAAGTATACGGTTAGTGATTTTGGCGGAGGGGAAAGCTTTCTTGTTTTCAGCTTCTTGTTTCACCCGCCGTTGACCTTCGTTCACCGCTGCAGTTGGCCGTATGGTCTCCTTCGAAAATGAATTAACGTCTTGAATTAGTACGAAATAATTATACTGCAGTGATACATTGTTTTACCCCTGGCAAAATTGACGCAAGCTTAGGTCCTGTCCGATCCGCCGACGCACGATGCACGTAGAGAGCCATGCCACGTTATCACTGCTGCGACCGGGTTGTTTCCGATTGCAATAGTACCTTTGCCCGGTGAAGATGCTCGGGCACGTCTACGGTAAAACACGCATGACAACACGACAACACCCCTCCCCGGCGTGAAATTCTGAGACAAGTTCCTCCTAAATGGGGAAGGGGGGGGGGGGGGGTATATCCCAAAATGGGGGGGGCACATACAGCGAAGTCGCTTTTGAACGATCTCGCCGAGATGTTGCCATAGCAGGCGCAGCGCTCAGCGTTTGCACTCTCTCCGTCGCCGAGAAAAGCAGCTTGGAAAATTCGGCTGAGGGAGCGTGTTATCTTGCGTGTTACCTATGCGGTGTTTGTTCGTCCTTTGTCCCGTCGATCCTTTTGCTAGTATGACAAAAGTAAACGACAGCGGTCGACGTAGTAGTCAACTGACTGAATGTCTTACCACGATTTTCTACAGTACGTACTGGAATAAAAACACACTAAAGCCCAGTAATTTGTCCCCAAGTATGATAGGTACACTTGTAAAGGGGTTAAGGTACATCATGTCCTCAACCAAAATAGGTTGCAGTGGCTATTGTGGTCGTCGTAAGTATTGTCATTGTGGCATTAACCGATGGGCAAGATAAACGACTGACTGCGTGCGCCGCTGCCGACGCCTGTGGCTGTTGCTTTGCAGACGGTCACCCGGGCGCAATCATTGCTGCCAGCGGGATGCTGAAGGCCAGACATCTGCTGACTCACGAAGACGACTGCCAGCAAGAGATCACCTTGCAGCTGCAACGGTAAGGATGTGGCATCCTCGTTTCGTCGGCAGCAGTATTTGCCGGTATATACGTAGCTTGGTAGCTCGAGGGCACCTTACCACCTTTTCGAGAATATGGTTGACATACAGTTTTAGTTGTATATAATCCTAAAAAACCCTAATCCATTCAAACCCAATCAACCTTGTCAACCATTTTCTCGAATAAATGGTAAGCTCTACTGGGTAGCTCCACTACAGCAACAAGAGGGGTTAGGTTTTTACAAAAAGACGTGTCAAATATATCGACTGTGAGTTGAATGGTCGATACTCAGTTTTGCAAGCTGCGTGATACGTCGGGCGCGCGTGCTCTACATTTATCGTAATTTTTCCTCAAGAGGGATATAGGGCAGTGTTTTTAGCGCTGCAGGCATCGTGTGGCCATACTAAAAAACGCACCGCTTTCTCGCTTCTTGAGTTTATTTTATATATCATCTTACTCTCTAATAGCAAAATTATCAAAACTGAGGCCGGATCTTTCGATTTCTTTACCTTGGATTTAGTGTGTTGTAACGCACCTGGCTGGACAGCGATCTAGGGCATCGCGAGCAACAGAGACAACGGTATATGCTTCGATTTATCGTCGTCATCTGCCATGGCCCTTGTGTGGACGAAACACCATAGTGGGGACGGTCTATCATGGCTTCCTGTGACCTTGCGTTGTCGGCACGTACAACCAACTGTTGTCCCAAAATATTGTAAGGCGTTTTATCAAAATCAAATTGGTCTTTCGTGTCCCCCTGAGCTCGGTCCCCCAGTTTTTAAGACTGCGCAACAGCCGCCCACACACACGCACCGAGCTGCTGCTGCTGCTGCTGCTGCTGCTACTGCTTCTGCTAGCTGCTTCTGGCTGCTGCTACTGGCTCCTGCTGCTGACTTCTGCTGCTGGCTGCTGCTGCTGGCTGCTGAGTTTTGCACAACGACCGTCCATCATCAACCAACGCAGACAAGTTGACGGCAGTTACATCACAAATATCCTGCTGCGCGAGTTCCTAGTGACAGTTATACTACCTTATACCTTCTGGACTAGATCCATCCTCCAACGGCCCACAAGAGTCACAGATCAATTGCGGTTTAGCACCTTTACCTCCGGGACTCGCACAATATTCGCCAACATAGCTATTTAGCTATCACAGGACTATTGCCAACTACGTTTATGGCATGCACTGCACGATAACCCGTTGATCTCAAATCCAAAATATGGTCCCTCCGCCATTGGGGCGGAGGGGCCGACCCTAATCCCTAGTTTATACACACTAAAGTGACACCTCGGCTGTGGGATCGAGAATTTCGAAACACATCTATGAAAGCTATTAATACGTGTGATTCTCCGATCAAGCGTGCTACGGGGTTGCTGACCTCGTACATTTTGAGCTGTGCACTGCTTGGAAAGCTGATGATCCTCTTCCCACAAGACTCGTCACTGCAGATTTCGACCAACGGAAATTGTCCCCAAGGAATGCGTTTTGCTTTATTTTAATACTATTCTGCTCCTTCGCATATCCTTTAGAGTAAGTATTGGACTCATTGAGGCCTCCTGCCTCTGTCACGACTGATATTTTCTCGATTTGGGTACGTTGAAGAAAGCAATGTTCCGGAGGGGCGACTCTTGCTTGGAGCTAATTCTGCTCCCAAATCCTGGATCCACATATGTTCCTTATCTTGCACCGTCTTTTTTTAATTCGTTCTCGAAATCACGTACTCGAACTGCGTGTCTCCCTCAGACACTCAGTAGCGTTTTTTGTTGAGGATATTCCCCGATCTATCTTCGCTCAGAAGTGGAACTTGATGTTTGGTTGCCCCCCACGTCCGTTCACCCTTTTGGAACCCAGGTACTGTACTGTACTGTACTGTACTGTACTGTACTGTACTGTACTGTACTACAGTTGTACTGTATGGCAACACAAACAGCGGCAAGTGCGGTCTTACTAACCCCTTTGGGGCTTCAGAGGGAAAATACTGACGACGAAAATTGCCGATTACAGCATCGGGCACTACTGGTTGGGGCATGATTAATTTGGGGTCCGAACTGCAACAATGAACGAAGTCGTACGGCACGGGTGCTGCATGATCCTATGCTCTCGTACTGCTGCGTGCTCACGCTACTCGTAGACGCTTCAAAATATCGCGGTCATCGTTTTTGTGGTCGCTATACTTTAGTCAAGATATAATACAGTCCCAGAAGGGTTAACCTTAACCTTGTCGGAAAGATGCGCAACAGTGAAAGTGTCATTATGATACGCGCGTGACGTCCACCCCCTCTCCGTTGCACTTCGGACACATGTCTTGAGACGCATGGTATGTCTTACCCCAGCAGCTCGGACTTCTTCATGCGGCCGATGCTGTATTCGTCTCTTTAAAAAAAAAAAAAAAATGAAGCCGCTGAGGAGTTAGACTAACCCTTTCACCACTCTAGAAGTGCTTGTGTCTTGAGCCTTTTATTACTGGAATAAATCCTACACTAATTCCAAGTAGTTTGTCCCCAAAAACGTGGTTTCAATTCGGAAAGGATTTTTCCAATATTAATACTTTTAATCCTGTAACCGCTACAAGAATGATCCCAGAGCAGAAATGATTCCACTCTAGAAGTGGTTGTCCATTTACCCTTTAGCCACTGCAAAATGTATCCCACTGCAGAAACGATCCCACTCTGGAAGTGGTTGTCCATTTACCCTTTAACCACTACAAAAATTATCCCCACCCCAATTCGAAGTGGTTTGTTTCCAAAATGGCGGTGCAGTGGTACAGAGGTTAATGTGCTCCTGCGGTCATTCGCAAACTTGACGATTTGGGTAGGGAAAACGGTCGAAGGGAGGCATATAAGATACCTGGTACACACGTACGAGCAACGAGATACCACTCTGGGCGGAAATGTAAGGATCGGTTAGGTCTTCGTCGGAAATAAAAGGACCTTTTAGGTATTCGTATTAATACTCCAGAGGTCCTTGCAAAACCATTGAGAGTGGTATGAGTAGCACTCGCGATGACAAGTTGCTGAAAGCGCCTAAGACATGTCGTGTTGGTTGACAGCGGAG
>JBBMKB010101506.1:0-10336 GCA_037833945.1 Alaria marginata | reverse complement strand
CCGGCCTCTACACCATGCAGTGTACCCCGTTCTCCGGAAATTTGGTATTAAGACCAACGCTGTCCCCTTGCAGTAATTCGTCTGCAAGTTTATCGTTTAGAGAGGGAGGCGAGCGAAAAGAGGTCATGGAAAGATACGTGATGCTGTTTTGTTGGAGCAGATATACAGGTCTCGGGGTACTCCCACATAGAAACATGGTTACCTCACGTGGCACGGGTTTTTGCTGTTTCCATGGTTCCACGCTGTCAACGAGAGGACGAGCAACAGCATCAGTCATCATGGGGGGAACAATTGCTAGGACGCATGGCAACCGTTATGTTGGTGTTACGCGTTACATTCAATGTTGCTTATTGCTGCGAAGAGTGGGCGCTTCCAGGTTCCGTTCAGCATATGTAGTGCATCGTACGTTTTTTTTTCTTATTTTTTTACTACATAATCAACATTCATGGGAGAGGGGATCTTGCTTGGGTTTGCAGACGGTGAAGTCCCAGAGCATGGGGTTGGCGCATTTTGCATTTTTGTTTGGTATTTTGGGAGGCGGGGGTGTAGCTCCTTTCTCCACAAAGTTAAATGTTGGGGCCACCCACTTCATGTACGCTACACACCTACTTTACTCAGCGAGTTGACGGTATAGACACATACACGTTTCAAGTAAACGCTACACAGTCGCATTGTGGCGGAGGTGAGAAATGTGGTGTAAGATAATGTCTTTCTCAACAAAGAGGTGGAGACGTGGGGTAGCTAGCGGGAAACGTTCATCATCACAGTCGCGCTACCTTAATTTGTGTAGTGCTTTCCCTCCCGCAACTGTCTGCGTGTGGCGTGTAAATGTGGTGATGGGCACTCAGACCGTACGTTTTCGGGGCCAGCAGTTTGGTTCTACAACGCCAAGTATATGTCTACATGTCATAAACTTCCACATCAGAGCTACTAAACTAATTTGACGACAGATACTCGAATAGCGTTACCTTGTACTTAGTGTGAATTTACCCTCATGAGTGGATAGCGATCAAAAGGCATCGCGCGCAACACAGACAGCGTCATACGCTGACATTTGTCGTCGTCATCTCCCGGGGTTGTTGGCCGGACGAGTGATAGCTCGTCGTAAATGGTCAATCATTCATTCCTGAGACCTTGCGTTGCCGGCACGTACAACCGATCGTTTATGGCAACTATTGTGGATATTTTGGCAACAACCCAAAAGGGGTTTGTGTCCCACAGCGAACAACACCCGCCCGGACATGCACACACGCCGCCACTGCTGCGACCACTTGTGCTAGCGACTACTGGCTGGTGGCTGGCTTTTCTACCATCGGCGGCCTGTTGCGCGGTGCTCCTGCTTGCGTGTACTGACTGCTGCCGCAACCGGCTGCCACGTTGCTAGCTACAGCTGCAAATCGTTGGTTGGAGTACGCAAATGAACCGCAGTCCACTACCGTGGTTACCTTGTGCAACACCTTGTTACATGGTTCATGCCTGGTGTGCTTTTGCGGTTCCCGCTAGAGCTTAGTTTTGTGTCACACGCTGCAGTACTCGCAGCCCTAAGTGTCATGCACAGCAGCAATTGTTGCCCCGTCGTTGAATGATGCCATCCAAGGTCCAACACCTCGGGTTCGTCATACAGAAACCGCCGATCACCCTCCCTCCCTTCACCCCTCTCTCCCTCCCTTCCTCCATCCCTTCTCCTTGCCCGCGTGTCCCTCCCCCCCCCCCTAACTCCCTCTCTCCTGCCCTTCTTCCGTTCCCCCCTTCCGCCCTTCTTCCCTCACTTCGTCTTACGTCTTTGCCTCCCTCCCTCTGTCACTGTATCCCTCCGTCCCTCCGTCATTTCTGGGTTAAATAGTGTCTGAATGACGGGGCTCCCTAGCGCCAGGTCGCCGGAATGACAGCTTTGTTGCGCCACATGATATCTTGAGCTGTACTTGTATCACGGGTCTATTTCTTAGCGTCGATCATTGGGTGGCACTCTCATATTTTTCAGAATATTTGTTTGGGTGGGGTATCAAGCTCAGTTGGACCGTTATTAGATTGTTGAGGTCAAAGTCTGAGTCAAAAGGTGTCACATAATGCAAATAACCTTGCGAAATGAAGCGAACTTGGACAACAGCGCGCACTTGGACAACACCGCGAACAGACCAAGCCTCCGATAAAAGGGTGACGTTTAGGTCGTCGGTTGTCAGAGAGGGTGAACCGGGATGTGCTTTCAGGTTTCTCGATATCCACCGCCATGGGCTTGCTCGTTCTGCTCCGTGAACAAAATGCGTCACTAAGTTCGTTCCAGGACTAGATTTTGGAGAAACGCCCAAGTGGCCAGTACACGGGAGTGAAACTGGAAGTACCACCTCCACTCTAAGCCCATGTGAACATTCGAACATATGATCCTGCTACGATAGGTCACACCTGCGAATAGCCGTCACAAATATTATACGATGGGTATTGTCGTCCTTGGGGCGGAATACGTCGACTCCTATAGCGCAGACGGGGCTCATTTCTGTGGAGCACCTCACGTCAGCAGCTACGGCAGCACTGGTGTGGTTAGTATCACTATCACTGATACCATCGGCATCTTGTTTTTCATCGAGGGGCCATACCCACGACCGAGCTCGGTAAGCTGGCCCACGACTCAGCATCCGATCGATGGCGACTCTGTCCCCCGGCGTCACCATATATGGGTACCAAACCTGGCGACCTCGTCTGATGGCATCTTGAGCGGTAGACCCGCCTTCATCGCGCAATGTCTCGTTCGCCCCCGCTTCGAGGAGGACGCTCACCGCGGTGGGGTAATAGAATCCAGCAGCAACGTGAATCAGTTGCATACGATCGATACATACTTTGGCCCATTCGCACAGTCTCCCATGACCACCTTCTGTGAGCAGCACCCGGAAGACCTTCGCGTGGCAGATTTGAACGCTACAGTGCAGCGCTCGTTTGTACGGTTCCTCCCCTCCAACCGCTTGTACGCCTCCTTGGTTCATGAGAACACGAACAACACCCACGTGACCGTTCATCACGGCTACCAGCAGTGGACATTTGCATATACCACCCTTGGTGACGGATTGCACCGCCCCCAGCGTGAGAAGCTTGGAAACCATACTTTCGTGGCCGCTTTTGCTCGCCACGTGGAGCGGAGTTTCGTCGTGGACGGTGCAGTAATTTAACGTAGCTGGTGCTCTAGTGTGCATCATGTCGACCAAGTTCACGTGGCCGTGGAGCGCCGCCCTATGCAGAGGTATAACCCCGTCTTTTTCAACAAACGCGGGGTCGGCGCCTGCGTCTAAGAGCAACCGCACCACCTCCACGCAAGGATTCCGGATTGCGCACGTCGCCATGAGCGGGGTTCTGCCGAAACTATCCGTTTGGTTAGAATCAGTACCGTCCCGCTGGAGCAACCAGCGAACGAGGTCGAAGTTCCCGCCCTGAGCCGCTGTGTGTAACGCATGCCCACTAGGAGCTTTGACGGCCGTTGCCATGTCCGAACTTCGGAATATTGGGGTGCAGCTCTTCGGAGAACGATGTGTCGAGATTTGCGCTTTGCCCCAGACCAACAGTACACCTGGTAGTATAGACACCACAAGGATTGGGATGGAAGGTCGACAGGAGGGAGGCTCCGGGGTTGGCAGAACAAACGGTACTCGATGCGGTTGCAAACGGTTGAAATAGTTAGTACCGTGTACGTATGTGTAATAGAGTCATGGCACTAAACAGTGTTTGAAGTGTATTTTTGTTTTGACGCGTGTGCCGTTGAAGTGGACTGGCGCTTCAGAGACTTTTTTTCCGAGTAAACGGCAACAAACCGCCCGTCGTCAACACCATTGTTCTGTAGCTTCTGCCGCACTGGACAACACCTAGTCAATGCCGCGTAGCTCGTAGTAGCACATGAGCATAACTAGAACATTAACCGTTACGCGATCGGCGTATGCATTTTACGCGGCAGAAGCGCATATACTAGAAGTCATTGCCATGAGGCGCATATTCTAGATGCGTAGTTTAATCGTCGACAGGGACAAGCTACGTAACGTACACTATTATTTTCTTGCCTTTCTACATCTTCGTATATCTCTTTTTGTCTTCTAAGGCCGGCAAGAGGTACATGTCAGCGTGCTATATCTTGGTCGCTTTGCGTCTTATATACCCCAGACAGGCGGCACGGCCACAAACGGTGCAAACGTGTGTCGCTAGCTGTCCATCGTTAACACAACACGACATTTAAGTGTAATACGGGTGATAATTAAATATCGACAAGATTCGGGCAGCGCGCGCGTGGAAGGCTACGACGCCCTCAAACGTAGACCCTTTTGAGAAGCTCAACCATGAGCTGACGAAGACCTGGATACGGCGAAGTCAATACTACACAGCGTCTCTGTACAACATATAGACAGCACGACAACGTCTTCACGAAAGGGGCCAGTACTATTGTCCCCAACAGCATGGCGACCTGCCATTCAGTCTCCCTATGCCTGGCTGTAATGTTATACCTACTAGTCAGTTTCAGAGATCGAGCGTTGGGACTCGAGGAGACATAATCCACGAAGCCCACAACATACCCATACAGTATAACTCGTCGTGCGACCGTAGTGCCCATCATCGGACGATGCATCGCCATCCAAGATATTGGTAGCATAGGCGGTGGGCAGTGTATTATACGGTTGGGCCCCGCAAAAAATGATGTTCACCATACGACACTTCCGCGATAGAGGTGCGCCAATTTGTTTCTGTGGCTCCTCACTTGGGGAGCTCGATACGTCACCTAAACACATACTTTCAGAAAGTATAACTATGTAACCCGATGAATTAACCCATGGCCTAAGTATCTAAATAAAACAGACTCAAAAACAAGAACGGCATCCCGACGATTACGGGTTAAGGAGGTCCGTCATGCAGAAAAAACACGCCAAAACAAGCTACCTCTATCATTGAACGCGTAGTACGACACCAACTAACTGCTTCAAGAACCATAGAACGCAAGGTCGCCTGAAGCAGCAACGCGCCGGAGCGACCCCGTAGTGCTCAGCACTGACGCCGCCTGCAACGCTCGCGCAAGATAGGAATATAACATACATTGAACGGGGTAGAAAGACGGTTTGGTGTAACTAGGGACTTGGATATGGCAACAGGTACTGATTCAGAGCTGATGGGTATACACTGTGTTGTGTGCTTGCTAGTGATGTCACGTTGTGATTGACAGTACGGGTGTAACTTTTGCAAAAAATATAAAAACAAAAACAAAAATCTTCGAGAGGAAATCCATGAAAGTTTCGTGAGTTTGCATTTTTTGGTTATGATATATTCTTCCTGATTGTTGACACAAACAATGCACATTTTCGGATGACAAGTAAAATCTATAAGAACACATGAAACAACGACGAATGGGGTATACGCTCGTACATACCGGTAGATTTCCTTGTATTATACTTTGCATTGTACCTGGTAAGAGCTGTATGTACGAACTGAAGCAAAGCGCAGGACGAAATAGTACGGCACAGCACCCAACCGCATGGCAGGGCACGACACCATACGGCACCGCACGGCACCGCACAGCGCTCCCGAGCTAACGGAACTAGCTGAGCTAAGATGAGGTTACTTGTTTTGTGATTAAACATACCCTTATTTAGTACGTACAACCTAGCTGGTGTGCCGGTACCTGGTATATGTCATACTTCGGATGATACCTGTTGTGTACGAAAGAGTGAACACAGCACAGTGCACAGCACAGCACAGCACAGCACAGCATGGCACAGCACGGCATATGGCGGCCCTGCGGCGGACAGCACCGCACGCCAGGGCACGGCACTGCACCGCACCGCACCGCGTGACGCTGCTGAGCTGAGCTGACCATACCTACCGACCTGGTGTACCGGTACTTGGTATCTGGTATGTAGAAGGTATGATACCTCGCATGATACCAAGTGCGTATGAAAATCAAAAACACAGCACACAGCACAGTACACCACGGCACAGCATGGTACACCACGGCACAACCCCGCACGGCACCGCACGGCGCTGCGCTGCTTAGCTGGGGTGAGCAAAACGAGAGAACGCAAAACAATGCAGTTCCGGAGAAAACGATAAATCGCGGTCGAAAACGTGTGAAGTACGAAGAAAACAAAACAGATTCAGAAACATCCCCCTACCAAAAAACAAAAAAGTAATGAAGAATGTAGTCCCGGTCGAAAATTGAAAAAGTTCAGTCAATGAAGAAAACAAAGAGAACGACGAATACACATATATTCAGGAACGTTCCTAAAAATAAAGACAAAAATTAAGAAGGAAAACAAAGAGGACGGAGGCACCAAAGAGATCCAGGAACGCCCCGGAAAAGTTGAGATGTTCTTTGGATGTCAAGAACGGAGGATGGCGGCGACGTTGGAGAAACTATGCGATCTCGAGGCTGGGAAGGAGTTGAGTAGGTTTGTTAACCTACAGGTCCTGCACAACAAGTCAAAACGGAAGAAACATGATCTACCGTGGATGATCTAGATCGTCATCTGTCCGAGTTGTAAAGGGTTTTATCTTAGTTGACAGTCGACAGGATACTTCGGAAACATCGATGCGAGCGTACCTATTTGGATACAACGGGTGATGCTCCGAGTGCAAACTAAAGCCTGTATGGTTATGGATATATCAGTCCACTATAAATTGTATCTATTAATAGTTGATTTGCAGTCATTACACTTGAGTAGAATAATTAGCTGATTGACGCCTTCCACGATAGAGGTGACATTTTTTGTTGTTTTGTTTTCTGCATGACGGAGCTCCTTAACCCAAAAGTGTCCGGATGCCGTTCTTGTTTTTCAATCTGGTTTATTTCAATACCTAGGCCATGGGTTGATCAATGGGGTTACATATTTATATGTTTTTAAAGTATGTGCTTGGGTGATGTATCAGCTCTTTAAGTGGGGAGCCTCAGAAGAAAACTGGTGCACCTCTATCGTGGAATGCGTCGATTGTAGATGCGGGGAAATTCAGATTGTACCCTCTCAACGGTGTACTGTATACTCAAGTTGTAGCTAGATTACCTTCGTGAGGGTCGGTGAACGTTCCAGGGAACACTACTACGAAAATATTGTAGAACGGACTATCGGCCAGTACGACAACCCGTGGAGTACATCCGCCCGAAGCAGGGGCATCGCCCGGTGATGAGGTGATGGTCAGCCCCACTTCGTTCACTCTTTACTCCTTCCCATTCCTCCTTCACCTTACTTTTTTCTCTTCTCCCCTTTTCCTTTGCCCCTTTCACTGGTTTTCACCTTTTGGCCTGGAGCCCTACTTTCCAAACTAAGTTATATTTTTCTCCTTCATCACAAGTGATGTTCACAGACACTTTAGTACCACCCCTGCAACTCTTTTCATGGAGTAAGAGCCTCGACACGCCTCATTCCCAAACGATTTTGAGTCTCGACCTCTTATCAACCCATCGACTAGCACCTGGCGACGACCTTCCCCTGAGTTCGTCACGCAATTCTCTAAAGTACGGGGAAAGTTCTTGACTCTCTTCGACTGCGGAGCTATTCTGGTAATTTCTTCTAATATCAACACCAGTCTCGACCCAGAAGCATCAAATCGTTTACACCAGGAATATTCTGTTAAGGAGACTGATTTCACGCTCTACGTGAGAACCAGGCAATGCTGCTACTAATAGCGCAATTACGCGTATAGCAGGGGTAGAGTCCGGTTCCGCGCTATCATACTCACGAATTCGGTATTACAAACCGTGCGTTCAAACTCCAGATAGTACGTACGTACAAGTGTTTGTCCTCGTGATTTTGTATCAATACCACGAGCAGACCTATATTAGAGCTGAGATTTCTAGCTAGGTCGTCGACAAATCACTATATCAGCCTAACGACGGGGAAGTTACTCCTTTCTAATTTGGCAACCTATCTTCAGCTAGAGCTTTGACGCTTCAACGCTTGATATCAGCTATAAGACTCGGAGAAGCGGGGCTTCACCTTTCAGCAAGTCTTTACCAGCTTTCACGCTCGTGGCACGCCGTCAGACGCGGTAGATTTACCCCCAAAACATGTGCAACGGGTGTTTCATTGAAACAACGAGGCGTTATCAATACGCATGTAAAACAGAGTACAGCGTAACCTGTTCGAAATGCACACCTAGTTATCGAGTGCATTTCGGTCCAGGCTGCACCATAACTGGCAACATGCCACAAACGGCACTGGGTACATACTGCACGAGTTCTGCGTCTACTGCTCGTACGACACAGCCTCGACCAGGCATAGGCCAGAAACGGCTTTGGGTACATACTGCACGAGTTCTACGTCGACTGCTCGTGCGACAAAGCCTCGACCAGGCATAGGTGTGGTCTTCAAAGCAAGACTTGCAACTACCTTCGAATACAACAGCAGTACCTTTGCCAGCTGGAGTAACAACGCATTCCAGCGGCCTCAACAACATCAGCTTGGACAGCTATAATGATCGATTCCCTGTACAACAGCACTACGTACCTAGAGTAGCGAGCATTATCCGGGCATCGCCTCGCTACGAAGGACACTGCTTGGAAGTTACGTTACAACGGATATCGGCCAGTACGATTACCCGTGAAGTACATCTGTCCGTAGCATAGGCATTGTCCCGTGATGAGGCGATGGTCAGCCCCACCTACTTTACGCCTTACTCCTCGTCGTAACTCCTGCTCCCTGCTTCTTCTCCTTCCACTTTTCCTTTCTTCTCTTTTTTCGGTTTTTACCTTTCGGTCTGAAGCGCCACTTTCTAGACTACCTTCTGTTTTTCTTCTCCATCACAAGTGATCTTCGCAGACACTTCGGTGCCACCTCTGCAGCTCTTTCTACAGAGTCGGGGCCTCGGCACGCATCATTCCTAAACCACTGCACAGCGAAGCAAGCACATGGTGTTTAACGACCACTGCATGAGGATAGCGAAACTACAGCCAGGCACATACAGTAGCACCGCACATCAGCGGCGCCACAAAACAATCAGGGCCGTTCCATCGTGTGTGGTAATGGATTTTCTTGCGGGGTCGTCGGCGACAACACCCAAACAAAATATGTCCTTCCGTAATAACGTAATAACCAGAACAGAGATGTCTTAGCAACATCCCCCCGAATGGCCTCCGTTCAGGGGGTCGGGGCTCGAAGGCGTCTCTTGACGTCCGGGCTGCGCGGGGGGGAATGAGTTCTTCGAAGACCGTAGAATTCGTTCGCCGAAACCGCGTGAAAGCGTTCTTTCTGCCGGGTGTTCGGGGTGAACGGACAGCTTTGTTCAGCCAAGACGACAGGCGAAATGGTTTTGATGTTCTGGGCTCTTAGCTCCGACAAAATATATTTATTGGGATTCACAAGGTCCCCCTTCGGGATTTGGCTGACTTGATATCCCGGGGGCGTCGCAAGTCGGAAAGGGGGAACACCGGCGTTCCAAGGATATGTACGGGTATGAGCTATTGCGTTTGCTGCTGCTGTGCCAGGAATGAGATCCGACGATGTGTGTCTGGTTGTGATATACGTGTTGATGTTGTAGTGATTCGACATCCCACGCTGTCCACCAGGCACATGCACACATAAACAATACCTGGTAACTACGTACTCGCACAACGGCGAGTGCTTGGAGCACGGCTGCCGTTGTACCGCTGCTGCTCTACTGATGCTTTACTGCTGTACGTATACTGTTTGTGTGTCTGCGAGGTTGAGAGCAACTGCTTTTCTTTAAAACATATACCACCGCCCTTCTTGATCGTTTTGTGGGCCTACGACGGCACACACTCTCCACTCGCACATAGACACAGACGCGCACCCACATACACGAACAGCGCCTTCCGTGGCTGTCACAACGTGGTGTTGTCGTTGCTGCTGCTGCATTGTAGCAGACAGCCAACATGGTAATGCCAATTGGACTGGTGGGGATTGTGTATAATACAGAGGGTGGGAGAGTGGAGTAAACAAAAAAACGTGACAGAGGTGCGTGCTATTTACCAATGTGGGGGTTCCCATGCACCTACTCGGCTCACCGAGGCGGACCGCAACCCCTTAAAACAGAGAGCCAGGTCAGCGACGTTGGATGCGCCGAGCATCACCACGGAGCTCGGCCCGGTTCCAGACATGCGTCGTAATGCGCATGTGGCCGCCAAGCTTGCCATGCAGCCGAGAGTGCGAGAAAAAAAACTCAGCCGCCGAAGAGCAGCATGGCAAAACAAAACTAATGTTTTTACATATACATGTATGGTGGACAGCCAGCCTTGAGCGGGACGACTCCAGGTGTACACGAAGACACATCAGTTCAATTGGAAACGCATCCAAGCCTTTTCCCGTCTTTGGATTACGTCAGCAACGCTGTGCGTCACGCGGGTACAAAGCAGGTTGCTAGTTGT
>JBBMKB010101505.1:0-22078 GCA_037833945.1 Alaria marginata | reverse complement strand
GTAAAACAATAATCTAAATTGATTGCCACGCGAGGTTGCAAAAACAGTTAATCATACCAGGAGAGAAAGGGATTTCGTGCCCGCAGCTTTCTGATTGGTCAATTTTTTATTCCCATATTGTTTTATTGGTGGGAAATCCTTTGTCGACATTTGTCGTCATCCGGAATCGTGACGTCATTTTTCTGAAAAAATAAAAACTTGAAAAAGTAGCCGTGGATGATGACGTCAGTCTTATTTTTTCGGAAAATTGAATACGGAAAGTTTTATTCGGAGCATGTTATATTTCGACAATTTTTTTTATCAAAGCTGTGAAATTTACACGAATCCAACACATGTAGAAGGGGGTTGGGTGAAATTGCCTGGCAATTGATTCGGTACGAAAAAATAACGTATGGTCTTGTATATACGCACAATATCTGTTTTTAGAGTATTCTAGCACGGGCGGACGGGGGCCCCCCATTTCGAGTTCCTATTGGAAGGTGTGCAAAATATAAACCTTTTCTATTGATAGCAACTGTTCGGACAGAACTTGAGAAGATCCACACCTTTCGTGATTTTTAAAATTCCAAATGGTGCTTACAGTAGAAGGTACCAGTAGTATGTCTTTCACCCACTTTCCGACAGGAAATTGAAATGGGGGGGTCCGTTCACTTATTCTTAAAAGGCGGGGTGGATTTGCGTATTGTGCATGGGAGTGGTACCTAACGGAAGGGTGGTACCCAGGGTAGAGTGGTATCGACGGTTACGGTATGCATCACTATTGTGCTATTTGGGTAATTTATTTCCCATCATGGGCCTTGCATTACTCTGTCTGTGTCGTGTACGCTTGGGACGCTGCAGAACATCCTTCATGAGTGTCTGTTCCACAAGAGATGCACAGATGCCCATGGTACCGCAAAAACTGCAATCCAAATATTTCCTGGCCTGATTCCAGGAGCCAACAGATGTTTGCTGGTTTGCTGCTGGTTGTGTCAGATTAAAAGTGAGGCCTAAAGCATACGAGGTACTCCCTGGTACTGATGCCTGCGAAGTATACAAGATACACTGGACTCTCCAAACTACAGCAGCTGCTCACTATTCTGGGCATTGTACATAACGCTCGACGCGTGAAGCCAAGCAGTCTCGAAGCTCTACCAGTTAGATTATTCCCGATGCTTGATGCCAAGCAGCCTCCAAACTACAGACTATTTCTGTGGGTTACTCGTACATAATATCGCCATACGTACATTTACTGATTTATTTCTGCCCCTGTACTGCGGCACGTGATGGACGCTCGACGCTCGACAAAGTTAAGTCAACCCCTGGGGGTTACTTGCAAAATTCCAGCCCACTACCACTTCGCCTCGATACCCTGGAGCTATCAGTACACGCCATTCACTCCTTGTGCCTGTTCTACTTCAAGCACACCACGTACACTCTGGCAAGCTCCTGCAGGTCAGTAGCGGTCAAGAAGCTGCCTGGCATTGCAGCTCCAAGTGAGTCGCTCACGGAGGTCTGTTTTTTGTCTGCTGCAGACGCCGAAGTGGCTGGCTTGGCAGGTTTGTTCGCTGCTGCCCCATCCTTGTCGCGTCCTCGCAGAGAACCCACTCGAGCAAGGCCGTCACGCGAGCTGGCGGCATCCTGAGTCTCAGCTTTGATCGCACTGAAACACATATAGACGACCGAAGGCGACCGGGAGTGTACATACACTTAGTTTGCTGTGAGCTAGAGCTGCAGATATTCGTGAGGGGACTGCACGAATACGAAGGAACCTAAAACGAAACCGAAACGACAGCAACATACATCCAGCACGCATAGCTGTTACCGTACGGGCTTAAGTTCAACAGAACGCACGCATGCATTATTCGAGTACACGTCGGCAAGTCACCTCGATGAAGATGCTGCATTGCTCCTGCCAAGAGTTCCCTCGAACTTTCCTGTTTGAAGCCTCTTGATGACCCTGTTGACTCTGTCCAGGGTGGCGCTGGGCAAAAACCTGTACAGCGCATCCCGGAGAAACTCCGCCTGCATTGTGCACGATTGTGCATGGGTTCCGTATCGTTATGCATAATAACGCCAGTAAAAACAATCAAACGCCTAGCGGCCCATCGTGACTTGCCTTCCACCCTGGAGCTCGTTCACGTACAAAGACCGGAAAATACGTTATGATAACGTAGGGTAAGTTCAACAAACAGGCTCTAAGGCGACATGCTCGCGAGTGCTGTGGAGCAAGAGAGCACGACTAAGGCTATTACTTAGCATAACACACATTGCAGACAAAGAGTAGACCATTATCGTGATCGGGCAGTTAAATCCAGGGTCAAACAACAACCTCAAGCCCTTCGAGTTGGTCGCGGTTCGATTATTCGAAGCCATCGATGGAGGTGCCAAGGTAATTCAACAAGACGAACATTGACCCCTGCAACATATTCGAACCAAAAAGCCGTCATGCCTCGCCTGTGCAATCTTCTCCGCCTGCTCCACTGGGTCCGAACCGTCCAGGGGCTTAGCACCAAGATGCCCTTCGCCCACGACGCGAGCGTTGGCACAGTCGCAGACGATTTCCATCACCTGGACATGCCAACAAAAAGGTAAACAACATTGGGCTAATCCTACTAATGGTGTTTGCATGATAAGCGATACCTGGTACCAGGTACCACGAGTAGTTAAATGTTGTTTTCGGGTGAGAGGTCTACAGTCCGTTGAGTGGTGGTCAAGCTACGGTAAATCACTGAGTGGTCCCATTGTACAATTAGTGCACGTCGCATTTTAGAAGTCTCACCTGTCTCGCGCTCTCCCTCAGCACGAAATCGGCGTATAGGATGTCCTTCCGCATCTTGCCGTCGTGCACCCCCGCTTTGCGATAAAGCAGCCCGCGCAAGGCTTCCTGCAAACACAATAAGGCCGTACAACTAATACTCAGGTCTTACACAATGACGAAAAAAGGCACTGCCATTTGCACATCAGGTGGCTAACATAAGAAAAACCTACTAAAACGTGACGATCTATGCACTCTTGGACGAATGTCCCACAGTGAGACGTGCGCAAAAACACCTACTATCTCATTAAGCGCCTGCTTGCAGTGCCCGCCGAATCTCAACAACAAAACATGATAATGTGCGAACATCTTATCAAGTTCAGTTTAGAGCCACGCTCGGGCTCATGGAGAGTTGAGCATTGCGGTCCACAACCTGGTGACGTAGTCTATAGCCAGAGCGATAAAACGTGTTCTCCTACGGAAAAGCATCACCCCGCTTCGATTGCGGCCATAACTATGTATTCGTACGAGCACACCACAAAAAAAAATGCCCTTCGCCAAGTTAACCCGGGCTACTAAAGGTGGTGTACGGCCGACACTTACGGCATACGGTAGATCATAAGGGCAAGTACCTTAGCCTCCAGTCGCGCTTGAACCAAGGACAGAAGAACCTTGACCAGGTAACTTGGCAGTGACTGCGGCTTGGGCGTACGCATCGCTAGGTTGAGAGACGTCTTCAGGCCCGCCCTGCGGTTGACCATAGTACCTCGCCGGCCGTTTTTCGCCCGACCTGACGCGGGTTCGTCTTTGGGCCCGTCGCTCTTGGCCGAGAGCATGGATGCCTGAGAACAGCAAGAACGATACACAAATCAGGCGCGTGTATCTCCTGCAGAACGAGCGATTTTTGGCTCGACGTACTATCAATTCAAGCAATTCATAGAAAGTAGCTACAAACATAAGGCGAAAGGCAGCACAGCTTCTCGACAACAAGGAAGCAGCTTGGTAGTTTCGGCTAACCTGACGGGCCACAGAAGCGGTCGATCCTGCCGAAGCATACGCGAAGTGCGTTCCACGCTTCAGTCGGAGCGAAGCCCTGCAGTGCGGTTGATTGGTACATGTAAAACACAGCACGGTGGAGAAGGACGTTCAGAAACAAGAGAATCGTAGACTTCATATCATGGCATTCATCGTAGCAAACCGTGAACCGATGTATGAAGAGCAGCACTTATTAGTGTACACATCTTCGCGTTTGAATAAGCAACTCATGGGATTGACGACGTTTTGCTTAGTGCTATTTGTCGTCGTCCCTTTGTGGAGACTCCTTGAGCGTTCGTGTTACCAAAGATCCTTCGGAGAAGTGCACGACAACAATGGCGAAATGCTTAGCTACGACAACCAAAGCTAGCCTAAGTCAGCCACGTGGCGTCAATGTGAAAAGTTGCCGACACGCCTGCCTTGTGCTTTCCGCGGTGGTGGCGATAGATTCGTTAACCCTGCTGCTGTAATCTGCCGACGTCGGACGCGGTTGGCGACGAAAGGCGCTTACTTAAGCGGTGGACCTTGGCGTCTACACAATGTGTCATAGCTGGTAGCTTCTTAAACGTGACCGACCGCACGCGACCATTCATCTCAAATTCACCTGAGGCGCTGCAGAAGTAAACTACGAAGTGTATGCATCGACCAGCCAATTGGGTTATAGTCGGGTTACACTCCCTCCGGTTAAATGACTACGATATATCACGCACCTTTGCTTGGTGATGGTGGTGCTCAATCGCCTCTGGTCTCGCGTGTTGCTCGCCCGCTCACTGCAAGTCCAGTATACCATGCCAACGGAAGCGAAGAGACAAGAAACACATCAAGGATCAGTCGTATGGAAATTCGCCGATAATGGGCGGTATACCTCCGTTTGACTTGAACGTCGTGCAGGCCCAACTACTCGGGAGGCGCACAACCTACACAGTGAGTGCAATGTAGCAACGCTCAAACGCCATGAGCTATTGATCCCAAAGTCACCTGTGGGATACAAGTCCCATTCCTCCCCCGGACGCGTCTTTTCCAGATCTAGGGGCTGGCTTCGCGTACCCCCACCACCCGTTCTTGACGTACATCTTCAGCTCACGATACTTCCTCTTGAGGTACTTGTTCATTACCTGACAAACAAGAGGACAACATGTTTGACTTGAGCGAACTAAAAATAGCTAGCTCGTCGCATGGTCTCACAAGCTGGAATCGCTCGCGTTCCACAAGGCGTGGCTTGGGAGGGGGGGCTGTTCTGGTTTGGCACGCGGGGTCGGTATGAGAACAGGTGTGGCGTGCGAGCCAACATGCTCGTTTCGGCATCTCATAGCATCTGATAGAATCTGGTACTACTTTGTATAGCATATGATGTCCGTTCACCTTCTCCTGAACCTTTTGGGTTCGTTTGCGATCAGAGACCACGCCCGCCCTGCTTGCGTCGAACAGATCAACCGCGGCATCCCATAGCTCCGGCAGAATAACCTGACAAAAACAATCGAGCAGAAGCATAGTAAACGAGCACACCGCGGTACACACCCAAACAAAAAACATAGCAAAAAAAAACAGGGTTAAAGTCTGGCCGATACACCTGCACGAATTCATACGCCATTCTTATGGAGATATATATCATACGCCTGATCAATGCCCACACACTCACGGGTTGACGCGTGGATAAACAGTAGCGAAATGGTGCAACACCCCTCCGCAAAAGCAAACCGACGGCACCCTGCATTGTTGCTTCTCCTAGACTATCGTTGATACGATGTAGAGCGATGTGCATGATCGACCTCACCATGTCCAACTGGAGGCAGTTCCCGATCTGACAGAGCAATTGGTGGTCCGCACTCAACCCTTCCTCTCCGGCTCCTCCAGCGACCGTCAAACTTCCAGCCCCGGAAATAGGTGCGCCAGTAGATTGGTTTTCCGTTCGGGATGCTTCGTACGCACGTGTACCGAGCGCCTGATTCGTGAGCAAGATTTCGGCAAGGAGGCAAGCATTGCTCTCAATCGAGCGTCACGGTATTCTGTACCAGGTCAATTGCTGTTGCGGACAGTAACGTAGCAACACTGTTGTTAATACACTCTTCGAAGGGACCGGCAGTGCTTTGGGACACAACCTACCGCACCTTTCTTTAGCGGGCTGTCCACAAAACAAGCAATAACGACATGCTTGTCAATCGCAAAGCATACAGTAAAGCAAACAGTAGCAACAGCTACTGTTGGAAGCCGCAGAATCGCTGCCTTATGTCCAGCCGCACGGAAACTATCCAACACAACCCTGCCAAATTAAATGCCCCGCATACTATCAGTGGCAAGATCAAACACAGATCGAAATATACGGCGCAACGCAAACAAAACCATCACCCTTTGACTCGAACGTGAGCTACTCCATATTCCCTACCAGGTACATCTCTACAACCTCCGCGAACCCGGCCACCGGTTCACTGTAGTCGATGACCGCCTAGCCGTCAGTAGGTCCCCTCTCACCGACACACAGCTGAGCAGGCACTGTACCGCATCACTCAAACCATGCGTAACCTCGGCGGCGCTCCACTCCGCGCGAGGTAGCAGCTCCACCTGACATTTTGTCAGAACACAACACATGGTTACGGTTTAGGGAATCTGTCACCTTTGGATGCATGTTAAGGGTACTGACATGTTAAGGGTACTGTACTCATTCCGGTGGAGGGGGCCAGTTGAACTATCGCTCGGTATCACCCAACGCAGATATGGCACAACTATTGACTCATCTGTGCCAATAAAGTGCTACTAGGACGAAGGAGAAGCCAGCGAAGGGGTCTGTTGATAGCATGGTTGGAGTCGTTTCGTTCATCTGCGTGACCTATACATGGTATCAGACCACACAGGAGTTACTTGATCTATTCTAAGTCCATCCAGCGTTGATTAGGGTGGTACAGCAACATATTATTAGTACCCCCATGAGGATGGCATGTCAGACAAGCAGACAAACTCAGAGTGTCTCAGGGAGACAACTTTCTTGCGTCGTTGTCACTGTAATATCTACTACAGTATCTACTATCTACTCTTTACCTACTTAATTTGATGGCATTTACCGTATTTGAGGACAACTGCTGTATTTGATGCACGTTATCGTGCGCCTCACCAGATCAAGCATTCGCTCATGTGCGAGCGCCCCGAACAAGTGAGGCAAGCGTGTGCCCCCCGGAGGATGCGGTGGTTCAGGGGCAAGCCATGGGTCAACATCCATTAGGGATTTCGCTTCAGTAGCCAGCGCCGCCATCTCAGAGCGAACGTGGAGAGCCTGCGCTTCCTTCACAAGCTGTAAGAGAGCAGCACCCGAGGAAAACAGAAGCAGGGCACCGTAAAGGCTTTGCACACACGCGGGCGCTCTACACAAGAGGGCAATCGGATACGTGCGAAGCATGCAGCGTCACCCCTGTGACCACTTCTCGTACACCTTTTCGTCTGAGGACCGTCAGAGGAACGAGTACCAGTGCGAAGGTAACACATACCAGGTATGAGAAAATCAATCAATCACAAATTAAAGCGGAACGTCCGTACTCGATTGCCATATACCTTCTCTAGAGCTCGCAGCCCCGGCGTAAGAACTACGTCTCCTTCCCAACTACCTCCCAGGGCTTGCGATAAGCTGTCGTACAAGTGCGCCAAGGAAGAAAACGCTTGTCGCAAGTACCTGCCCAACGCAACAGATAAGCGGCACAGTAGCGATAGTAAACATCCACTCTACACAAAATAAATGCATCTGTATACGCCTCCAACTGCGCATTCGACTCTCACGGCATAGCCTCGCGCTGCTTGCAAGGACTCGTCCGTCCACATGCCAAATCTAAATTGATGCAACGCAGAAGGCGCAGCGTGTGCTTCTTTATCTGGACTGGATGCACTCTGCGCCCGGCTATCCTCCTCACCGCGCGTCTAGTGGCTCCTTCAGTTGCGGTTCACCCGCATACTTGTTCGACAGGCCGCCCTGCATATTGCCTGCAAAGAGAGGAGCATCTGCAGCACCATATGCGCCGGTTGTCGAACTAGCTGGCTTACGACCCCCGCGCGCAGCGTTTGGACCCCTTTTTCCTGGAGAGGCTTTATCGGATGCCTGCAAGGGCAGCGGGGGCATGGCCGACACAGCCAAAATATATAATTATATTAAGAGTACACTCCTGTGAAAATAACGAACTCGCCATGTGGTGCAGCAGACCGTTGAACAGCATCAGTGTGAGGTGGTAAAGTTGGACATGACGGCAAAGGTTATCGCCTCTAGGCAAGTGGGACGTGAGACAACTTGTCAATGACCACACTGCCAATTCCGCTGGGTTGCATCCATATGATACGTAAAGACCTATCTTAGCGTCAAGAGCTCGGCCGACGCCCTGACCATAGGAAGCAGGTGACCAACAAACTTGGCGGGGTGGGGGCACCAACCTATTCGACGGCAACAACACCGGAGAACAAGTGCACATGCTTGAAAGCGCATGCGACAAGCACACCTGCGCCCAAGACAATCCCCACAACCAAGGACAAAGTAATGGGCACCACGGGACGGGCAACGCATGCCAGACTTTCCCGCGCGCCATTTGGATGTAACATCATAGCTGTCAAACGTTGAAACAAACTCTCTTTGTGAAACACGATATGACAGAACGGCAGAACAAGTGCCCACCGTGTCGTCGCCGAAGATAGCTGCTCGAAGAACGAAAGTCGTGCTGTTCAGCCAACCCTCGAAAAGCTTCGTTAGCTCCTTTTCGGCTTTGGTGCCAACGCGGTCTCTCCTCCCCGTGGCGAAGCTATCGTCGCTGCCAAGGGTGGACGCTCCCTGCGCCAAGCAACAAACGTAGATGCCATCCATCAATCACGAATCACAGTACCAGTGGCTTTCAAAAGTTTAAGCCAACGGCGAGCAACATAAGACTACGGTAACCCAGGTAGCAACTGCTAGACCAGTCAACACAGTCACCAACCCTACGCTTTAGGCACGCAATACCTCGTGCACCGTGCTTGCAGCCCGTGGTCCTGACGTGGTTACGCTGGCCGTGTCGCCGTCTGCGTAGTCCGAAGCGCCTCCTCCGAATGCTCCTGGTCCGCATAACTTGCGAATATGTATCTGTGGAGAAGGTTGTCCTCCGCCGCCTTCCTCCGTCCCTCGTCCAGATTTTTGGTGCTCCTGTTAAATATAATATTCCAGGTAGAAGAAACCATTGCAATAGAGACTAAGACACCCAAATCCAGATCACAACGGAGAGGCCACAAAGCGTGGGAAGCTAATCGATACCAGGTGCTGATCACAACCCCATATTGCCTCACCAAGCGAATAAGGAGAACAGCCAAGGATACAAGGTGTGGAAGCCAACTTCCAAGGCACCAGGCAAGATTGCTGACGTGCTGAAGCCTTGCCACACTGATGCGGTGGGTCAGAGCATCCATGCCAGAAGGAACAGGCAGGGCGAGGTCTTCGTCCAACTCCATGCCCTCCAGCTCTTGGAGACCGCCTTGAACTCGTCCGGCTGCTGAGTCAGATCTGCATTCGCAACATGCGAGCCCACATGAGCTACGGTGCTCTCTACTATAAAACGGAGTATATGATAGCTTACCTCATGGACGGGTGTTTTGACGATGCGGGCAAGCTTGAAGCTCCTACTAACAAGGGCGAAAACCTCAGGACAGCCATGAATCGCGATTTGGACCAACACAACAAAAAACAGACACGTAAGGGCAGGTGCAAGTGTTGGGTTGCTGGACGCGGCCTGTACATCAGAAGGGTGACGCCGACAAACTATAACTATAAGCGCTTGTGGGTCTATCACTACATCACTACTTATCACTACGGACCGCTTCTTCAGCTTTCGCCGCCGAAAAGGAGCGCGTGTAATAGCTATTGTACCGGTACTCGTATTATAGCACGGTGCAGAATCTGCTTTTTTCAAGGGGCGGTTTATTGAGCGAAAGGCGTTGACCGGCCCACATACACCAAACAGCACCAAATGATGGAGCAGGCACACCTTCCATCGTCGTCGCGGTGGCGGCTACCCTCGTAGAACGACTCGTCGTCGCTCGCGTCCATCGCCAGTAGCAGATCACTTTCTTGGAAGTCGAAGAATCTACCACCGCCGCCGTGGAGGGATCTCGCCGGCGAGAAGTCCTATCGTGGCAGACGCGCAGAACACCATTGCTTTATCTTGTTGCAAGAAAACAGCCACAGGCAACCTCTGCCGCAAACAAGAGTCTACACGGCTGCCACGATCCACATACGACTGCTACACAATCCCGTTAAGGTCGATAATCAGCGGGGTAAAGCAGTAAGCGCCATTTCAGCGACAACGGCGTGTGCGGCTGCTCAGGAAAGTTTTTTCGATCTCCATCACAATGTATTTGTGGGACAAGAGATATCCCAATAAAAACTGTCAGTACAGTACCCGTACTCGGCCAGGTTCTCCCAATCGTAATCTTAGCTACTAGAAAGCATGCACTCCCGTCTACTTTACACATATCCACTCCTGCGCACAACCGAAGCAACGACGATTGCCATGGCCAAATGTCCCCTACGCGAGAAGTTGGCATGACGCCTTCCTTGTCCGCGAGAGCTTGGCGACTTTGTCATCGCAATTCCAAGTACTCATGGTGACCACAACAGTGCTGGTACGATATTGTGCTTACCTCAGAGTCCGTCAAATCCTCCGAGGTTGACCCGAATTTTGGAACGGACGATCTCCCGGGAGACATCGCCGAGAGGCCTTTACGCGGGTCCAGCCGGCCAGACTGGGACCCGTGATCTCGCGCGGAATTCCTGTAAGTGACAGGTGTGGGGTGGTCGGCTCCCGAATATGGAAAGTGTCAGTGCAAACGTGTATTGGCATGCCTTTAATATGTATGATACGCCCGTATCGATGGCGTCAACGGTGCATGCTTCATGCGACACTCTACAAACCACACTTCATCGTGAGTGCGTGCTTCACTCTACACTCTACCGTTCAGCGTGGGGGAGTTTCAGATGAACTTCACACGTCGTTCTATTCGTCCCACCTGTTTTCTGTTCTCCCTCCGCTTCGTCGATAAGCGAATGCTGCCAGCAGAAGTGTTTCCATAGCTTCCCGGCATTGAGTAGCGTTGTCGAGAAAGTTTTTCCTGCGACCAACGGATGTACCAAGTAGTTTTATTAAGAATAGGGGATAGAAGGCTGCCCCCTGAAACGAGATGTTTACAAAGCACCCAAGAGGGGATGACGGCAAGGAAGGCCACTGGACTCACTTTTGTCCGTCGAAGCATGCCTGCAATGGCTCCTCCCCCTCGTACTGCAGGTCTTGCAGAAAGCCCACTGCGTCAACTTGTTCCTGCAGGCTCACGTCTGCGCTGCGCAATGTCTCAAACAGCCGGATGCAGGCTTGTTTGCCAACCGCTTCTGCTTCCACCCGAACCTGAGAGCGCACAGAGAAAGAAAAATACACACGCACAGTTACGACGTCATACCACACCAGCAACTACTTTCGTCTGCACGTTCTGGGAGGAATACGAAGCAACAAGGACATGTTTGAGTTTCCGACATCTAACGCGCTCTGCACCGTATGCACCTGTCACGCACCTGACTGAGAATCGAAGAGCTGTACGTTGTGTGAGCTTTCCGGTAGAGCTTCACTAGCTCCAAGTACTTCCCGTCTGCCATGCAGGCCGACATTTCGCGCGGAATGTCGAGGATTGACCCCTTTTCCGAAAGAAGGTGCTGGGCGGCGCGCACCTGGGCGAGGAGGGCGGCCGGACAAGAGGACAGGACAATACACACAGAACTAAAACGGATGCTTGCATAAAAAAAGGGCGAATCTTGCCGAGTGTTGAGGTCACCAAAAGGGAAGACTTGCTCCATGGACGTTAGCACTCAACGCCAAACACCATAACAAAGGCCAAACACGAAGAACAAGCACAAACACGAGGACGGCAATGCCGGTATATCGGCTCAGGCATGTCCCTATTGTACTAGCGGGGATGCCGCCAAGCTGTATAATACATGCCAGTTACAAAACTGCAACAACACGCACACCCACAGGTACCGCCGCGTGCTCGTACCTGCTTGATGTTGTCGAGCTTCTGCAATAGCTGGCTGAAATTCGTCCCAGCTTCCGTCCGGGCGCCTTCCATAAGACGTGTGAGCTCTTTTAGGTGGCTCTTTGCAGCTGGTCCCGGCCCCGACCAAGCATCGCCCATGCTACCCGCTGGACGACTTTCGACTTCAGCTTCTCGCTCTGCTTTCAGTTGCATCCGTAGCTGAGCAAGTGTTTTCGGCCGAGCTGTAGTAGCATCCTCCTTTGGCTGTGGCACGCAATGCAACAACACGACAAGGGCAGTATCTCCACGCATGACACGTCCAGATAGCTGAAAAACGTCGCATTGGCTTCAAACGCATTCCACGTAGGCACGGAAACACGGAAACTGTGTCGGGCTACGTAACCAAGCGTTCATTTGGAAACATCCACGCTTGACAAGCTATTAACCCAGGTACTGTATAATTATCGTGACATGGGAAGGAAGTCAGTCACAATGGTTGAAAGGAAAACAAGAGTGACCTTACACCAACCAGGTTTGAACACATACCCGGCGGAACCAGTTGAAGGCGTGCTGAGCATCGAGTGGCAACACGGACGAATGCCGCCGAACTTACAGGGATTTGTTTCTTTAAAAAACATGTGAAGACCTTTTAGTCCCCCTCAAGGGCGACTTCGACTACCGATCCCGACTGCAGAGGCCACCACAACAAAGACGTAAATACAAGAGGGTCTAAGGGCAGACGAGCCCCTCGGCTATAGATGTCTAGATGTCTAGATGTCTACCCAGACCGGCAAGACGATGGCACCGTCCCTACTAACACATCGTGCGACTGAAGATAAATATGCAGAATGAAGAGCGCCCGCAGTTTGGCCGCGGTTTGCTAAGAAAAAGGGCTGCCGTTGGATGGGTAGGTTGAATTAACGCTAAAGCAAGAGCTCACCTGCTCCTTGTTCTTGGACAGCTCCATGTTGATGTGGCTCGCGTACTTCTCGATGCTGTCTGCACAGCGGACAAAGCTGTCAAAATGATCCCGCACCAGACGCTGAAGCTCGCTTGCCTGCGACCACGACGAAACAAATGAGGGAGACAAAAAACACTATAAGTACACCTACCAGGGTATAAATAATATACGCTTCGCCCCACCACTTCGTCTGCGGAAATGGTTTTAGTCAAGAACGAGCATAACGTAGGACCCGAGTGCACCCCTGCTAAGGAGCCACATTTCGCACATCACAGGAACACATTATTCGTACCTGGTTGGCTTGAGCGCCATCCAGGCTCTCGAGCCCATTGCGAATATCGCTGAAGGACGCAGTCGCGTGTATGACCGTCATGAACAGAGCCGGATCGAAGTCTTCCGTAGTTGGTACCACGGAGCGGCTGTACAGCAGAGGAGGCACATCGCAAGGAAACACCATGTCATGGTTAATCGTCGGTTCAATCCGTTTGTGAGTTGGGGTGAGGGGTGTAGACCAGTCGTGCAAGAATAGCTTGCCACTCGAAACGGGGGGTGTGACGCCGATCGAATACTCCTATTAATAGCACAAATAGTATTATGATTATACATACACACAAGCGACGAAGGCGCACCTTATTTCTTGCACCGATGGTTTGGTTTCAGGCACAACACCCAAGTCACCCTTCCCGCTTCGCCCTCCATCCATGTTTCGTTGGACGCGCTCTTTTCCAGACTGCATCTTCTTCAGCAAGCGCAACCGATCTTTCTGGCCGAGAAGAGCGCGCTTCTTCGCTTGCAGCGTGCCAGACGTCTCTCGGTCAGCTCCATCCACTTCCTGGCATTTAAGAACGGCATCGACGTTTCGTGTAATGAGGGGGCGCTTGACACTGAAGCAAGAGACACATGCCTCATCTGGGCACGAGCCAAAACGATATCCTGGTACGGTAACAGTAGGTCTAAATGTATTAACCTGTTTAGTGTATGTGCAATCCACAAGCTCCAATGTGACTCACCACACTCGCTGACGTATCGCCTTCCCCTAGAGTCTTCTGGTAAATTCGCAAATCTATTTGCTTCAGGCCGAGCGGGTCCGGGACAGGTTCGTCGACTTTTGCTGCGAACAAGAAAGCACGGCCAACAAACAACACAGATGTCCAATTGTTCAACGGTAGCCCGCTAAAGGAACGATGCCAGGGAAACTCGCCAGCTACCTTGACTTTCTGGACACGTAGTTAATCGTGCATCTGTGTCATGCTCAACAGGGCGGAACACGCAACAGCAAGGGCATTGCGACTATGAATAGCGTGCATACCAATCTTGTCTCAAAAGCCGGAGATACTATGTATGCCACTTACCCAAGTCAACGGCAACCACAGGACTCGCGCGGTTGCTAAGTACAACGAATTGCTCCTGATCCACCTGCAGGTTTCGACAAAGGAATCATAACACAAGGTGTGATAACGACAAAGGTACGATACACACAGGGTTAAAACACTACCATGAGGCTACTTGTACAGCAGGCCTCCATCGAAAACAAGAGCTCGTTAAAATGCAGGCAGCGTGCATTCGACAACTACCGAAAAAGTTGCCAACGGATTTCTTGGGTGCATCGTCTATTACTGCACATATGAGAATCGCATCCTCCTAGATTACGGCTAGTAAAAACCACGATCCATAACACAGAAACGTCCAACACGACAAGTTATCCAGTGGAAAATAAATACGTACACAATTTGGTTCCATTTCGTTAAACAAAATTATGGCCACTGCATGCCTCAATGTCAGTTTTGTGCTTGCATGCCGCTCCCGCTTAACCCGTTTGGTATCCAGATACGCCGTTGAACACAATGGCAAGTGCAGTAAGTGCGGTTATATCGCTTGTCTAGCATAAGCTTGCAGCGGTACGAGAGTTTCATGCTGCGCCCGCATCGTGCAGATCCTGGCATTGTAGTCTTGGCCTATACAGCACCCAAAACATCTAGCATCATACACAAACCGAGCGGCCCGCTGCGCTGCGCTTCGTCTAGTCTAATCGTCATACCTGGTACAGTACTTATTGGCCACTATTGGCGCCTCAAGCCACTATTGGCGCCTCAAGCCCCAAAAGGGCTAAGTTGAAGTTGCGAATGATGCCGATTTTGACAGGGGTCGATTAATTTCGTCCACTGCAGATCGTAAAGGGTAAAACATTAATATTACTTTCAACTATCGATAACAGCGATCCGCTCAGAATGATGTGCGGATACTTGTATTGAGCTCAACACCAAGGGTAGGGTGGTAGTTAAGTCTCGAGTACCAGACACTTATGAGCGCGCTAGATGTACGGAATACACCCACAGCAGAAGCGGCGGCATTGTGGAATGGGCACGATGTCCCAAGATGGCTTTAATCGTACCGAAACGCTTCGCAGAGGAATACGGTGACGAGAAAGCTCGTCAGTCTCTGCCGTTTCGGCTGTTGTACCGCAATCAATGTCAATATTTTAGCAGTCATGGGCCCAACACCTATTCCGTGCCGGTGCAGTGCGCTTCTGTTCGGTTAATGATAGTGTGTATCACGAAAATATTGCTTCAGGCGACCAGAGAAGAAAACATTACCGTATCACCGAAATACCCGTACCTCGGCCCAGGTGAGCGGTGTATCGTCATCATTCATTCCATCCACTCCTTCCTCGCCAGCCTCGCCTGTGGCAGCATCGACATCCCCGCCCGACCGTTCCCTAGACTCGCCCATACCAGCGTCAGGGCTTCTCCCCCCCTTGTCGCCTCCTGATTTGAGGCGGAGGTTGTTCTGCTTTCCCATCGCCGTTTGCTGCAGCCACTCCAAAAAAATCTGTCGCATTCCACACCATTCGTCGCAACCGTTTCAATACAACGGTGAGCCAAAAACCGATCGGGCATATGATAGCGCCAACACCGGGACGGACATTCCGGCGATACGCCACCTGCCACCTGAATGAAAACCACTTCAGGCTATTATCATGTGTCTCAGTAGCAGTAGTCCATAAGCAAGATATAGCAGTCGCACCAGACCAGAGCGCAGGAGCACTGCCTCCTCAAGATACAAAGACGTCACTTTCGCTTCCAACGCCCCGAAGAAAAACTACAAAAAAAAGCAAAGATGCAGGCACTGCCCCGGGTGAAACGACTTGACAATCGTATGCTCGCAGTAAATACCAAAGAGGCTAAAAACGTAGCAGCTTCGACGCATCGGAGCGGTGCCAAGACGATTCGCTTAGGCAAAAATTATTCAAGCCGCGCCGACCGCAGCGAGGCAGGCGCATGCAGCACACCGTGAACAGAGGAATCTCGTTCGAAGAGACTCGGTGTTATTATCAATAATTAGTTGGTCTGTAGCTGCGGTTGGAAACGGAAAGGCAAGGCATAGCCGGACAGCAAGCCAAACACAGGCGTGGCTTAATCCCTTCCCATAATGTCCTTATGCTGGAGTTCCAGTTGCCATAGCCTACTGTGCAGTTGCGTGCCATCGTTCGTTCTCTCTAAAATCTGAGAACGCACTGGTTTTCGTTCATGAGGTTTGCCGATGCTTCTGTAGCGGTATCTCTGTGATACGGTATCTTGTACACGCGTGATACGGTAGCCTATCTTCGCGCGTTAGAATGTGACTGCGCCTGGCGTTAGAATGTGACTGCTGCACTGCTGATTTTTGCTTCCTACCTGGTATGTACCTTGTACCGGATGTGTGTCACTGCCGATTGGTTGCCAATTGCGCTCATTATTGTTTGAGAAACATCATGGGGCAGGAAACTGTCCTCAACGACCTCATACCAATAGCAAGCCGAACTGCTATATGAGGTACATATAATACCATGTTGTATACGATGTTCTATACAACACAAAGGAGATGGGCTCTCTGGCGCCTACACGAAGTGTGCATCTACCAGCCCACACATACACAACCCGCGACGTACGCCAAGCCTATCCCCTGAGACGCGGCAATGTTTATGTTCGTGTCCTATCATACATGTCCTATCATACAAGCACGATGACAACAGCGCGTTTGCTACAAGGTCTCGCCAAATGTTGAAATAAGCGTACACAGACTGAGAAAAATCACTCGGTTGGTCTGCAATGCCTATCGTTTTGACCCCAGTGTTCAAAGCTGCAAGTGGATGCTGTAGCTACCCTTTGCTTGGGGCATTTTCTCCTTGCCGTCGGCACTTAACAGCATACAAATCTGTTGGCCAAGGTGTCTGGCCCTCTAACTTTTATCCATGGCTATTGTCAGACAAACAGGTAGAACTCATCAAACAACCCCCAACTTTTTCGCCCTACTTGCTTCGCTGTACGCTTCAGCACGCTTGACACCCGGCACATTATATCGGGCACACTGCCAGAGAGTGATGCCCGCACTGCGTGTGAGTTGCGGCCGCGAGAAAGTAAACCAAGCGATTGTAGGCTGCTTACAAATGGCTGTTGGGCGCGGTTTCCTCAGTTCACCCTGCACAAGCATATATTTACACTCGTTCAATTTTCTAAAGCATCGCCTACCTTTCCGGCCTCTTCATTCGGGAGGAGCTCTTCCACAGAAATATCCTCGGCTTGCCCGGAATCGTTTTGATGATTCTGCAGGATCAGACTGACGATTTCGCACGCCTCCTCACTTTTGCCTCCCCTAGAGGAAGCCTTGCCGCTCGCTGATATGAGTAAATGCAACTCCAGCCTCATTTTATGCAGATCCTCCAATGCCACCTTCCCATGTGAAGGCCAGAAGAACACAAGGTCGGGACATGGCACGACCACCGATGTTAACATCGTGTGAGAAGGCTGAAATCATCAAAACATATATCTGGTACTTATTACCCACAGTGTTGCAGCACCGATATCATACATCCTTTATATGTCTACATGCATAATATGGACTCGTTTTTTTTTTGCCTGCTTTTCTCCGGCGGCCGAGGGTTTTTTCTCGAGCTTTCGGCTGCGGGGCAAGTGAGGCACTCATGGGTACATGTCGACGCATGTCTGGGTCCCGGCCGAGCTCCGTGGCGGTGCTCGGCGCATTAAACGTCGCTGAGCTGGCTCTATTTGCCAAGGGATTGCGTTCCGCCTCCCTGAGCCGAGTAGGTCACTTTGAACACCCAAATTATTTGACAAAACTTTACCTTTTTTGCAATTTTTTCTTTTTTCTTCGGTGTTCGTACATAAATAGCCCGCCATCATACCCTTTGACCATTTACATTTTGTATTCGCCCGGACTCTATCAACCTCAGCAGCAGTAGCAGTAGCACAGCAACAGCAGCAGGAGCAACATACAGCAGCAGCAGCATATACAGCAGCAGTACAGCAGCACCAGCATACATACATGTCGAACGTCATATCTGTTGCACCTAGCCCTTTGACGGCTGGTGTACACACCTCACACCGTCTACGTGGGGGCGCTGTTCTTGTGCTTGAACCTCTACTCGCCCGCTCTGCTACTCTGAACAGTCCAATTTTTGTTTTGCATGGAAAACCCCACAATTTGTTGTCACATTTTGGTATTCGCTCCGCTCTCCCGCCCGCTGTACAACATCATCAGTCCAATTGTGTGTTTACCCTCTCTGCTGTCTGCTACCCAGCAGCAGCAGCAAGCAGCAGTAGCAGCACTCCTTTGTGACAGCCACGGACGGTGCTTCTGTATGTGCATGTGTGTGCTTCTGTATGTGTGTGTGGAGGAGCGTGTGCTGTCATGGGCACACACCAAACAATCAAGAAGAGCGGTGGAACTTGTTTTGCAAAAGCAGCCGCTCAGCCCCGCAGCCACAAAATCAGTACCAGGTATACAGCAGTACATCAGCAGCGGTACATACGCAGCCGCGCTCCAAGCTCTGGCCTTTGTGCCAGTAGTCACGGTGTATGTGTGTATGTGGCTGGTGCACAACAGCAAAATATCGAACCACGACGACAACGTCCAATGCCACAGACAGTCATATCGTCGGACCTCATACCAGGCATACGAAGCATGCAGCAGCAGCAAAAAAAAGCAGTACTGTAGCTCATACCGGTACATATCATTTGAAAACCATGCCTCACGTTTCCGCCAAGAAGAGCTATACACGTGTGTTATCTGTGACTCCCTTTTCGCCTTGCGACACCCCCGGGATTTTACGTTCCCCACATCCCGAAGGGGAACCTTGTACCTGGTATATATGTATACTGGCTGTTAGACGTATAACTCGTACCACTATATAGGTGGGTTGAAACTAACACGGTGGTTGGTGAGGACGATCGTCGACGAGGGCAGCACAGGCATGCAACCAGCGTCCATGGGTCTGCTGAGCGACGGGTTTCCTTGCTTTGCTTTGCGTTTCATTTCTCGGTCTGCTTCGACTTTCAACGTCGTACTCGATCCTCCTGTTGTCACATATTTTATCCGGGAGTCTTGCCAAAGCCACCACTTGCCGTGGGACACTCTTGGACTAGTTTGGCACAGGGCATCCCTTCACGTGCCGCTTGGTCAACGTAGCGGCGACCTCCCGCCCCCCTGCCGTAGCGCCACTTACTTATCCCGAAGTATATCACCAAATTGTTGGCGAGAAGCAGTTGGTGAGAAGTGTGACTACGGCCGTTCATGTCGCCCAGGCTCGCCTTCTGACGCTTGCTCCCCCTCGACTCTACCAGCTAATGCACACCTATGTAGTCGACCCTGACGCCTGGATTTGTTACTTGCTTGGGAACGGGTGTGTTCTAAATCAGCTGTTCTAAACCGACGTCAACACGTACATATATATAGACGCGCGGGATTTCTCACTTCCCTGTAACCTAGCTTCGTGCTCGGTTCTTACTAAAAATACATACCTGGTATAATATTATTCTGAAAAATATATATGCACGGGAGATGTGGAGTTTGACTGGGAAACTGAGGCATTTGTCGACGGTTGTGAGACTTGTTTGGAGGCTGTTGTTAACGACAGGTCTTGACGAAAAACACGACAGTTTTGAGGGTCAATTGGGGGCAGTACCAAAAAATACCAGTACCAGAATCAGACAGGGTGAGGAGTTTCACGCTGACTTGGATAGGTGGAAATGGGCGGTACACCAGTACTTTTTTTAGGAAGGTATTTCGTTGTATTCACCATTTTTTTTTGAAGATGTGGAGTGGAATCCGACGAGGCATTGGTATTCGAACGCAACTCTTCATTCCATCGGAGGGTTTTGTTTAAAATTGGGGGTGTGGTGGAGGTATGAGCTATCGGTTGAACAACGAAGTAGGTCGGTCCAAGCAGCACCGTGCGAACAACAGAATACTCTCTCAACAAACCTTCTTGAACTATTGGCAATGGTGATGACGGCGTACGTAATGGTGGCTGTGGTTCGAGATAGAACCACGCGAGGTGGGAGAACCTGTGATGCTGAGGGGGGATAATATGTTAGCAATAACATGGGTTCATAAGTGTGGGGGAACACATGACTCACGAGCGGCGTTTCTGATGAGGTTGTTTGGGGTCATTGAAATGTCGGCTGGATGGTGTTTTGAAGCAAAACATGTTCAAGGAATTGAAAATGTTATGGCTGGCGGCATTTTGAGGTGGCCACGATCGGAAAGTAATGCTAATTTGACCGGCTCGTCTCCTTCTGTTCGGTGACAGGAGGCAAAGTTTGGGGTAGACTGGTGGGATGGCGTGTTCGGAGGTCTTGCGGTCGTACTGTCAAAAATCGGAGTTACTCCGTCGACTAACGACTTTGAAGATGTGGGTAACTTGGCGGGAAAATGTGGTAAATAGGAGTGAGTACTTGGATGTCGGGTTGGGGGAGGAGGCTGTTGCGGAAGAGATTTCAAACTACATGGCACACATGTATTTCTCGAGGGGAAACAAGATTTCAACGGTTTTCAATATTTCCACCAAAAGGTGGTGATTGAATTACCTATATATGACGAATTATTTCATAAACCCGTAAAGGCAGAGATTGCGAGGGAGGGTGCTTTAAAAAGGGGAGGCACCAAGGGTACGTCGTCCAATATCGTGGGCGATGTTGAAGCAAGGGTTATACCTTGCAAAGGAGTGGGGAGAGGGAGGACGAGTTATGTGGTTAACAATTGGGGTGAGCTATTTATTTTTGTGTAGAGCGTCAGAAAATTACGCGTACAGTAATAGGAAGATCCATAAGGAGTTTGGACTAAGACCGGTGCTATTGGAAGGGCGATAGTTTAACCAAAAATGCCTTTTTTTTGGGGGGGTATTTTGCTGAAGAGATTGCCGTAGTGTAGCTGTGGGGAAAAAATGATTACAAATATTTGTTCTGGATATTTTTTCGTCAAGTGGCCCAATTCGCCAATAATCATCAAGGATCGGTCAGCGTTGTCCAACAACCACGATTGACCTTCAAACTCGAGATAGAGACAACCCACGACCAGCACTCTTCGTTCCGGACAAGGCCACATGAGTGTTGGTGACAGCGCCGAAGAGTTCATGTTGATTCATGCTCTGGGGCGCGAGAGGTCGCCCGCGAAGTCCTGTCGTCTTGGGTAAAGTACTCTCAAAAATCTATTTTTCGCCCGTTGGGAGACGATCGATAGTTTTTGTCTCTGTTGCCGACACACCAGCCGCAAATGTATTTTTAACAGAACCCTGGTCGGCGCCCGCTACACATCACCGGCGGTAGTGTGAGCACTGTACACCAAGGGTGGGCCGGAGCCCCTTACGAGCTCGCCACGTTCAGATCTCACGACGCTGTCGTTGATTTCATTGAGCGAAGCGTGCGAGGACACGAAATCTCACCGCGTCTAATCCAACATTTGCTCGAGAATTTCTCAAGCAGATGTTGGCCAACACCGCCGCGAGAAATCCATTTTTTCCGGAAAATTGCAGGGCTTGTCGTGGGCCGATAGTACGGGCCGGGCCGGGCCGCTATGAAAATTGTGATGGGCCGGGCCGGGCCGAGAATTTTGAAAAAGTGATGGGCCGGGCCGTGAAAAGTTGAAAATGTGATGGGCCGGGTCGGGCCGCGGCCCAGCATCAATACATTTGATGGGCCGGGCCGGGCCGCGGTCTGTCGCCTCGAAATTTGACGGGCTGGGCCGGGCCGCGGCCCATGAGAGGTGGGCTTCATATGGGCCGCTCTGCTCAGCCCGTGAGGTGGCCCATGTGTTTTCGTGGGCCGGCCCGGGCCGTGGCCCATGACATGTGGTGTACTGCTAATACGACGCAGGACGTTCACCCTGAGTTAACTAGGCTGCCTGTACGACGAAGCAGTAACAACAGTAGCAGCAGCGCGTGGCCAGGACCTACGTATCCGAGGTCTGATCAAACATAAAAGAATGCAGCGGCTCTGTGTCCGTGGTTGTCGGCAATCAAAATCAACCCCCACACAGCTGTGGGTGTGTGCGAATTT
>JBBMKB010101494.1:0-10336 GCA_037833945.1 Alaria marginata | reverse complement strand
TACCATAGAGCTGACGACGCGAGCTCCCCGTCGTACAGCGTATCCTGTCATGTAATGACAAGAAGAAGCATTCTACAAACGTTGTCGCATCCCAAACAGAGATAGGCTCGTACGAGCACATCACAGAAGTACATATATCTCCTTTCACTCTCCCGCCCTAATCGCTCCTCCTGAAAGGGGAACGAACTGATATGTACAGAGTATCATAACATGCAGACTAGCGGCACGAATTACAGGCGGAGATGAAGTCCACTTCCTGTTGTATTCGTGCAAATATATCCTATCAGTACTCCACGGAGTCGGAGAGGCCCTCCTTGGCACGCACATGTGGGGTTTCAGCGGGGCCGGGCATATGAAATAAGCATACCGACAGCAATTAGGACACATAAAATTGGCATTTTGAAGATAAAAACCGAACAGACTTGTATTTCTACATACTGTAGTACGACTAGAGAGAAAGGTGCCTGTCAATCATACCATCACAGCTACGCCAATGCGCTCGCACACACGAGTACATACCCACACATGTACGTACGCACGAATTACACGTGCAGCAGGTCAACAGTCCCCCGGTCGTTCGGTATCTCCGACTGCGGAACCTTGCCTCTTGTCGTTGCGAACTTACCAGGAAACAATGTGCGGTCTCTGTTCCTCCGCGCACAGTCTGTTATATACGGTACGCCAAGAAGGTAACCAAAAACCTGTAACGTATACTATTTACAGGTTGCTCTACTGTGCAACAGCGAACAAACCCCTCCGTCCTGGTATCTCACCAGCATTTTCGAGTCGGGCGATTCTTGCTCTCCGTTTGATTGGATCACCATACAAGCAGACGCAAGGTACACGATTTTTACAGTATTGCCGAAGTACCTGGTGCTGCTTAAGACGGCGGCGCACCCCTGCAGCTGCTTTTGCTGCGTCTGCTGCTTCTACTGCTGCTGCTGCTGCTGCTGCTGCTGCTGCCGCTGTTGTATGCACATTCATGACTGCTCTGGAATATGCAACACGTTTGAAAGCTGAAATACCAGGCACTTCCTATCGACCAAGAATGGTGTTGCCTCCGTGACAGCCATCCGAAGGTAGCCGCGTAAAGGCTCTCACACAAGAGCTCCCGCTCGAGAGGCTGTATTAATTCCGATCGGGACCAGGAAAGCGTCGGGCGCACAGTGTAGACGAAGTGGCCAGGCGTAGCATCATAAAGCAAAGAGATAACATAACATCACTTTACGTTGTCAGGATACGCATTGTGGCTATTGAGTTGACTGTAAAAGGGGTGATCACCCTTCAAAAGCGGAGCAGGAACAGTCTATGCTGTTAAACAGTTGCGACGCGGCATAATAGTAGTGAGCCTTTGTTGCGACATATCAATGGGGTTCACGCGAAAAGAAACCAGACAAGTACAGTCAAGTATACCGTGACGATATTAGGAACGACTATCGATACGACGAAACAGTATGAAACAGGGATCTGACATTTGCAGTAATCATCAAGCAAGAGTGCGTTAGACCAAGTAGAGATTCACCAATTTCGATGGTTTACCAGAACGTTTGATTTCGCCACCTTTACCGAGGGATCGGGATCTGACTTTTGCAGTAATCATCAAGCAAGACTGCGTTAGGCCAAGTAGAGAGGAATCAATTTTGATGGTTTACCAGAAATTTTGACTTCGCCACCTCCACCGAGGGATCGTGTTAATAATACGCACTTTGCCGCAGCAACAATAGCCAGTAGCCTACGGAGTCGCTGACCGTTTACCATATCGTCTACAGCAGGTAGGCCACGATCAAGGAACAAACACCGTCGGCACGCGTTACAGTGTGTGGTTCGCAGGTGTTCTAGAGCTGCATACAACAGTAGTACAACACCAGGGTACTATATAGTAGATACGAATGGTAACATATACAATACCGCATGTAATCGTTTTACACGAACCGGAACTTGTAATAAGAAACCAGAAAGTGGTTCGGCAGAACCTATATAGACGAAGAACGCTTTACGGAACGTTATGACAATTGCGCACAATAGATACGGCTCTAGAAGAGAAACACGAAAGGGATCGTGGAGTAAACACAAGCCCCAGCTCACTCCATGCTCAGCTTTTCACCCTTCCAAGTTCCCCTTCTTGGCCCGACAGGGCCCTTTTTTCAATACCAACACCTTTTGTTCTGGGCTGAAGCCCATGTAACCAGTTGGTTGACCCCAACTGACGGTGTTTGTCAACTGCGGACTGTCTGGCGTACCTCAGAAGCGGCGCCTTTTGCCTCATGCGGAGATCTCCGGCTGACACATTCAACTATGAGTACGCCTCGTAAAAGCTCATACAAAACATGGTAAATTTTACATACTGGACTCAACGTCTTCTTAATGTTTTTGAGTTTATTATTTGGCTTTGATGCATCGTTCTTTTGTTCTTTTGGAGTACGCGTATCACACGTACCTGCTCACAAAACTGCATCTATGTGGTTCACCCACATTACAGTTTTGTTGTTGGACTTCGAAGTATCTTTTTTTTAGTACGTATAGAATACATAAATGCTCACAAAACTGAATGTTGTATAGTACATACACATTGCAGTATAGTGCTGGACACATACGTCCACAATTTCTATTCCTTTTCCTTCGATTTCTTCTTTGTTTTAGGATTCAATTAAGGGGGCGCATTACACGTACAGCAGAACACTTTCTTACGCTTTATTTTCCAAGATTATACTTGCTGATCCTCAAAACAGCATCACTCCTCAACACAAAATCGTCGGAATGTCACTTTTGTTTTTGCAATACGAACGTTTTGCATACCTAGGCCATGAGATGGTTCATCGGGTTTGCGCCTTCAAATTTCTCGAAATCGGTTTAGGGGTGGGGACAAGACCTCCTCATGTGAGGAGCCTTGGGGAAAAAAACAGTACACCTTTACCTTGGCATGTGTCCGCCAAGCTGTCCGAGTTCAGGGTTCAAGCAACCACTTGGGTTAACGAAAGGGTGTCTACAGTACACCGTTTGAAGGAGCCTGAGTCTTCGTGGCAGTTGAACAAGTGTTCCCGGTTTTCGGGAAGCGCGCGGCAGCACGAGCGGTCAGTGACAGAAACACACTCCACAGAGGGGGGTCGTCTGTGTTCGAGCATGCGCATACAGAGATAACTGCAGCATGCTGGTGTTCTTCTAGGGGCCAACATTTGGAGGGATGTCAAGCCATGGGTCGATTGGGTCAGCGATAGACATGATCCTTAGCTTATGGCTCGATCCCGTCTGCCAGCCAGGCGACTGGGACGGCACTCGGCCCTGGTCAAATTACCGGCGAGCCGGGGCCCCGACGGGACGGATGACCTCCCACCGAGTCATCCAATGGTAGGGGTGCAGCAAACGTTTCTGAGCTCCTATTTAATAACATGAGGAGCTCAATATCTCACACGAAACTTGACTTCGAAAACATTCCTTCGCGCGACCCGACCAACATTTCGATGAGCTATTAGTCTATTAACAATAGTCCTAGACAAAATATACTCGTGACATTATCAAACTAACCTCGGTAGTTCTTCACTCGAGGAGCTCAACCAGTCAGAAATTTGACCCAAACAGTGCAACCCCAACCGTGGGATGACTCCACCCGTCGAAAAAGCATCTTGCCGCCGTTGATGGCAGTTGTCTCATGATTGGCAATGTCCTGGAAGGCCAGCCACATGGCGTCCAAAGAAACAAACGGCGTCGGGCCCCTCGCCTTAGCGCCCCGCGTACAGTACAAGCACCATGGTGGGGTACTGCTCAAGCACCATGGTGGGGTACTGCTCGTTAACCGCTATCCTAACCACTTCCAAACCCACCCACATCCCGGGTGCCGAAACGCGTTCACTTCCCGTCGCCGCCGACACTATCGCGCGAAGATCTCGACTGAAATCGCCAAAAGGTGTGCCAGTGGGCACTCCAGGCTAAGCAAAAATTGGTGTAGCCTTCGTCCGTGTCCACGCTGTTGTAGTGGCCTGTTCAGCAGGCGTAGTAGAAAAAAATCGTAAAGGCCGCAGGCCCCGTGACCCCACCCTTCAGGGCTCACGCGACCTGTACAAAACAGACATTGATTAAGGTCGTGGTTTGGGCGTGATCAAGACCACAGTAGCAGAATGGTAAAGACCGCAGGCCTGTCACTCCACCCGTCAGGGCTCGCGTGACCTGTGAGTCATCCCACCGTAAGGGTTGCACTTTTGGGGGTCAAACGTTCCTGACCGGTTGAGCTCCTGAAGTGAGAAGTACCGGTTGGTATGATCATTTTACGAGTGCATTTGTTTTCGTACTATTACTAGCGGATAGACATGTTGATCGGATTGCGCGAGCGAAAATCGTAGAAGTCATGTTTCGGGTGAGATATTGAGCTCCTCGTGTCAGGAGCTCTGGCACTTATTGCTGCACCCCTTCCGTGGGATGACCCCTCCTGTGCTAAACAAAACGCCGATTAAGGTCGTGGTTTTGGTAGGATCAAAGCTACGGTAGGGGAGCCACTTTTAGGTCGTCGGTTTTCTCAGAGCCCCTCCCGCGAACAGCTACCGTACCCACCCGACCTACTACATGTACCTGGTGTGTTATTTTTGGGTTTCTCGATATGCACACCACGGAATTGCTTGTTGCGCTTGCGTCAACGAGATCCTGTCGGTACATGTTCCGAATCCCGTTTTAGGCCGAGGTTTTTTGTTAGAGCTACTCGCGCCGGTGGCCAATTCACAGTAGTGATAATATGGGTACCCCCCCCTACCGTAGTCTTGGTGGCGGTCGAAGGCTTGTCATGTGTGATTGCTCGTATGAATGATTTCGTGAGAGGGTACTCCCGGCCGGGAACCAACGGGGGGGTTCGCAAGCCCTCGTTTGGCCCATGGCACCGTATGGACGTATAGTGGAGGGGGGACTTTACCGAGCGAGTGAGCTGTTGCGCGCCGTCTGTCTGGTTCAGTGGGGCAGGGGTGACGAGTACGGAGATGCGAGGCACGTCTTTGAGACCCATTGTGGCATACGTTTGTCGCCCTGCCGCTTTGTGCCTTTTCTGGGCGGCTGCGGCGGCGGCGGCGTCTAGAGCAGAAAGTCGAGCACGGGCTACGTTGGGCGATCAAGGCTTGTCCCGGTCATCTGTCAGAAACGACAATCGACGCCCTGCGCCTTGATGATACACCTCCGCACGAGTAGTCAGTTCTTCTCGGTGGGGTAGAAATCCGCCACAATCGTAGCAAGATTTATTATGCTGTTTGTCTACAAGAACAAGCAAGAAGTAAGTCGACACGTAAGAAGCCGCGAAAGCATGTACTTCGTATGGCTAACCCTAACCCTAAACCTAATATTTATGTATGGGTTGGAGTCTCGCCTCAGCATGTCGCAGGGGGGGTCGACGTCGGCGAGCTTGTCGTGAAGAGGGCGGCCATCTCGGGGGTGTCGGGGGCCGACAGGTTGAGGTCGGGGGGCTTTTGTCGTGAAGAGGGCGGCCAAGAGGCATGCGACCGAGGAGTTTATTGAAAAGCTAGAATGACATGCCGACGATATTGGATTAAGGAGTGCCGTCTTTTCAGGAAAAACAAAATGGCCAAAAATTGCTACCTCTATCGTCGTAGCTCGCGGTGCTTCCGTTTTGATGCTACTGTACTGTACTTAGTGTATGTACTGTATTTAGTGTACTGTATTTAGTGTATGTACTGTATTTAGTGTGGAACAGACGCGTGCTCCGATAGAGGCATTAATACTACTATTAGTATATAGCACTTTTTGGTTAAAACACTTTTTTCTGAAAATGACGGGGCTCTCCTTAACCCAAAATCGTCGGAATGTCATTCTTGTTTTAGCAATGCTAGTTGTTTGTTTACCTAGGCCATGGATTCGCTCATCGGGTTGCACTTCCAGCTTACTCATAACCAGTTTTTAGGGTGAAGCATAAAGCTCCTCAAGCGAGAAGCTTCAGAAGGCAAATACTAAATACTAATTAATGCTGCACCTCTATCGTAGTATTACTACTATTATTACTACAACTAGTACTATTAGTAGCATGTTTTTACATACAGTTCGGAATTCTGTAAAAGGGGCGGAGTCGAAGCCGTTATTGGCTCCTCGGCGAATTGTAGCGGCGGAGGTGTAGACCTACGCCCAGCCGCCGATGGCGAAAGGGGGCGATTGGCAGAGAGCGCCCATGATGGGTGCGTTGTGGCTGTCAGCGCAAGACAGCGACGGCGTGATGTTCGCGGACGATGCGGTAGGAACGCTGTTGACGGACGGCGGCGAGGTCGCAGTAGGCTAGTTGGTCACGGTCCACGTTTTGATGCCCTCCAATGTTTTGGGGATCGAAGACGGCGAGGAGGGGGTTGGTGTAATCGCCGTATCATGTAAGGGCGTAGTGTAGGACGATAAACCCTCGCATCCTCACCATACCGGGACGGAGCACGTCAGGTTTTCACCGACCAGGACGACATTGCGTGCACCAAGCGCGATCGCCGCGAGTAGAAAGACGGCGAGGGGGGGGGTTGGGGAAGGCGGTTTACCATGTAGAGTTCGATGGGAGCAATCCCTGTGGCGACCCTGACGGAGTATTTTTGTAGACGATCTCGGTTTGCGGAAGCTGCGCGTTCCAGTCAGTTTGTTTTACCTAATCCCCCATGGCGAGTACATATTGTCCGGTGTGTGATTGACGCACTCGACACCGCCTTTGGTATCAAAAAGGCTTCCGAACGTTCAGTAACAATGAGAAGGGGGGGCTCCAAAGGGGGGCGGGTCGGAAGTCAACAAGTATAGTGGAGACGGCGTAGACTTCTTGGAATTGCTCGGGGGGTCAGTGGTTGAAATAGACTGCAAATTAATCGGCGTCCGACACAGTGTCTGACGAACGAATGCGCGACACATTCATGACACAAGAAGGGTGCCATAATGCACCATGATGGTTGTCGTTAGAATTGCGCGGACGCTCTTCCTGGTGAATAGAAGCCGATGACGGCGAACATAGCCGAGGGAAAACGCGCGTGACCTCCTTGCGGGAAGTAAAATAAAACCGTTTGTGTGTGTGTGTCGCCGGTAATGGCGCGTGTCTTGTTGGTTGCAAGCAAATCAAACGCCAACCACATAGCCTAGAGAGAGGGCTGTTTCTGAGTGACACATTATTATTTGTCGGGCGGCCAAAAAAAGTAAATAATGGATACCCGATAACGAGGTGAAAGGTTCCAAACATCGGACAGATCACGATCTAGATCATTTACAGTAGATCCTCTAGATCATCTAGATCCTCTAGATCCTCTAGATAATCTAGATCATGTATCTGTCGGCATGGTGTGCTGCGCAGGATCTGTGTACAGTGGTAACATATTCAACCCAGGAAACATCTGCTATTTACGGGGGACCATAGTAAACAGGACCTGCGGTAAAAATAAAAACCTTTATATTTCCCTATTTTTACTAACAATATTTGGTCCTGTTTTCTATGGTCCCCCGTAATAGATCATTCAGATCATCCGGTTTCCACCCGGCAACATGATCTATAGGTCATGCAGATCATATAGACCAGGGATCTGTCATCCCTGAAAGACATAGATCATCAATATGAGATATGATCTGTTCTGTCCGACGGGCGAAAGGTTCCCCTCACTCCGGTCATAGCAGTCCCCGGCTAACGCGCAGGAGGGGTCAAAGAAGGGTCCTGTCGACGACGCCAAATGCGAAAACAGTAGTGCTACTGAGGGATGCAGATCGACGAAGCAATTGTAATTCAAAATTGTAAGTCAGCAGCTAGGCTGGCTAGATGGCTGTTAGAACTGCCTCGGGATTGTGTTTGTGCCACGGCCACGGCTCGGCGCGGCATGGGACCTGGTGTTCTGCCGGTTGTGGCACCCAGCCTCCCTACTCATGGACCCTGGCGGGCCGAAGCCCGCTGGATCGCCCGATCAAAAGTACGGACATACAGACAGAATAGCAGCATTTAATAATAGAGATAAGTACACGGCGATTACATCATACCACCATCACCATAAACAACAAAGAAACCACGATGTTGACTAGAAACGGCATTTTACAACAAATAAGTAACATTTTTCGTGTTAGTACTCGCGCTACATGCAACACAACGTGCGTTGTTAACGAGCCCCTCCCCCCTCACGTCCTTTCCTATCCTCTGCAGGCCCGCCGGCAACGTAGCAGAGCGATACGCTATGCAGGAAACACATATTATACCACGTATACCAGGTACATAATAGTGCAAGAAATAAAGCCAGGCAAACCCCCACCGGTCATGCTAGCCGCGAAGCACATCGCCCCAAGTTCCATTAACCCGATTGCTTCGTGCTGTCAGCGATACCAGCGAGAGACCCGACAACAACCAACCGTCCGTCTCAATATGACGCGATCACATCCCCGTAGTAGTAGGGCCCAGTCCCATAAATATCGCACTTTCTCCCCCTGGTGCGCGCTTGCAGCCACAACAATCAAGAGCAAAGAATGAGCGCGCCTTGGGGCAGGGCGAACGAAGACAAAATTAAGCACACAAAACACACCACCTTTCCATACCAAGGCTATACTATATATAGCTGGCTACCTGCTGGCTATGTTCGTTGGAAGGGACTACGTGTTTGGCTCCTCCAGTCTCGTGGCTGAAATAGCCCAACAGGGAGTTCGTTCAAACGAACAGGCTACAACACCAATAGGCTCTTCTCAGAAAAGTCAACGTCAGCCACTGGAAAATTAAGTGTCAACCATCAGAAAGTTCAATGTCGATTACCAGAAACGTCAATGTCAACCATCAGAAAAGTCGACATCAACGTCAACCATCAGAAACATCAACATCAACCATCAGCAAATCAACGTCAATTGTCAGCAATTTCAAAGTCAACCATACTGAAAGTCAACGTCAACCATTAGAAACTTCAACGACAACCATACGAATGGTCAACCATCTGAAAAACATCTAGAAAGAGAACGTCAACCAACTCAAACGTGAGCGTGAACCATATCAAAAGTCAACGTCAACCATCCGAAACGCCAACGTCAAACAATCCGTAACGTCAACATCAATCATGAGAAACGCCAACATCAACCGTCAGAAAATTCAACATCAACCATCCCAAACCCGACGCCAACTTCAGCCGTCCGAAGCGTCAACATTAACATCAACATCAACCGTCGGAAACGTCAACGTTAACCACCAGAAAATTAAAAATTCAACGTCAGCAGCAAGGACAATCAATGTCAACCATTACACAGGTCAAACATCAACCATTAGAAACGTCAACGTTAACTACCAGAAAATTCAAACTTCAACGTCAGCAGCAAGGACAATCAATGTCAAACGTTACAGAGGTCCAACAATCAACCATCAGAAATGTCAATGCCAGCCGTAAGAGAAGGCCAAAGTCAACCATCCGAAACGCAAGCGTCAACCATCCGAAACGCCAACTTCAACCATCCGAATCGTCAACAGTAAAGGTGTTTGCGATGCAACCAACAAACACAAAAACATACGCCAGCGTCAACCATCAGAAACGCCAACTTCAAACATCAGGAACATCAACCATCAGAAACGTCAACCGTCATAAAGTGAACGACGAGAAACGCCAACGATAACATCTGAAAAATTCAACGTCAAACCCTCGTTATTGTCAACCATTAAAAAAAATCTACACGAACCAAACATAGCTCACAAAGCATCACAAGAGCTTTCTTGCCAGAGCTTTGACGCGTTGATCGAACGCCGGAGATATCACCGGCGAATCGTATGCGTAGAACGGGTTCATGAGAAGCTGCACAGCGGGGCGGGGCGGGGCAGGGCAGGGCGAGGTGGGGTGCGGTTGGTTGGGTTGGGTTGGGTGGAGTTGGGCTGGGTTGGGTGGAGTTGGGTTGGGTTGGGTTGAGGGGGGTGGTGATGTGGGATGCGTTTTTGCTTTTTGGGCGGCCCCCCCCCCGCCCGGGGCGAGCAAATATGGCTCGCTTCGCCCGGCAAGTCGGCTGACCATCAGCTGGCCTCGCCAGCCGACTTGCCAACTAAGGTCAGTAAGTCGGCTAACGGCACCTACCGATTAGTTATTAGTCGTGAAACCATACTCCTAGCGTAGCACCCACGTGTCCGCGGTGTCGCAAGTATCATAAAGAGGCGGCGTGGCGGCTGCGATGGCGCCGCAAAAAAATGAAATAAAATAAATAAATAAATAAATATCTTCGTACCTTGACGTAGAGCTCGTGCACCTCGGTGAAAAATGTTCGGATGGCGTCGTCCGTCCTCCCGTCGTGTAGGAGCATCAGTTTTGCCCCCCCCGCCGTCAGAAACGCCGAAACGTTCTGCTCGTTGAACTTGTCCACCAACCGCAGGTATCTGCGGACGGGCCTTCGGGGGGGTGGGTGG
>JBBMKB010101472.1:0-10338 GCA_037833945.1 Alaria marginata | reverse complement strand
TCCACTTCTCGTTCTCCTTCCATTTGGGGATGGCCTCGTCGTCGTTGTTCTTCCACTTCTCGTTCTGCTTCCACCTGGCAACGCAGGTGGAAGGAAGAGAAAAACGGTAGGTAGGTGCATATTGCTATCGTAAAGCATACGAAGAACACCACGGCGCTTTTTTGGATGCAGCAACACTCTACGATGACAGTCGTAAACACCGACCGATGCATGCTCCTACAATTTGTTCACTTACTTGGGCTCTTCGTCGTCGTTGTTGTTCTTCCATTTCTCGCTCGTTTTCCACCTAAATCAGCGGTTTCACCACAAAGAAAAGGAGACGGGTTAGTAAAAACGTTGCACACTTACGTGACAGGTACGATGGAGAGCGCAGATTCGACCCTTTGTAAATGCACCTGAAACGAAAGTCACTTACTTGGGCTCTTCGTCGTCATTGTTGTTCTTCCACTTCTCGTTTTCTCTCCAGGCTTGGAGCTTGCGCGATCGTGACACCTCAGTCTGCGACTCCACTTGAACGACTTCGGCTTGGGGAGGCTCGAACCTATACAAAACGCAACGAGTTACGATTGATTTTAAATATCACAAGAAATGCCAAGAAGGACTTTGGAATTCAGACTTGACTGCTATGTTTTTTGGTGTATATAGAACAAAGAAACATATTATTTTAATTTTATCTACCCCGTTAATCCTTAACCGTTTTAATGGCACCATCAGATCGGCCTCTTGCTCCGATAACGAAAAACTAAACACGTCTACAATCAGTACTACAAGTACCTCCACATAATACATCAACACTACGTGTCTTAATAGCTGTTTTTATATCATACAACGTCTGGAAAATATGCCTTTAAACCAAGGAATGGGATTTGGATGAAATAAAAGAGTGGAGGCGTTCTTACGTGGAGCACATGATGACCCGGCCGCCTCGGCGCTGGGCGACGTTGTCCGCAAGCAAGGCAGTCTCCAGGTCGTCGAAGCAGAAACGGCACTTCGGCCCGTGGTCCCTCCAGTTGCAGTTGTAGTCGCCGTGAAGACCCGTTCCGCAGGACTCGTCACAGACCTATAAAATATACGCGCAATAATTTTCGGACAATTTGTAGGTCAGGCAGCAGTGATAAACACAAAACTCTCGATAACGAGGCGACTATAAAACCAGAGAAAAAACATAGCACTATACTTCCCATGAATTACTACGAAATCCAACGGTGCCAACACATGAAGTCGAACGAAGGCGGGACGACCAAATAATTGGAACATGAATTAATCGGACGACTATATATTACGACTTCAACTAAATTCTCCCAACTCACTGTGTCCTCCTTGCGGCCACACTTGTCACTGCAGTCGGCGGCGTCAGGAGGCCTCATGGTGTCACACATGATGACGTGCGAAGCCTCGTGGTCGCCCGCGGGCCTTGCCAGCGCCAGCGACTGCTCCTCCCGGCGAGCCTCGTCGACATCGGTGTAGCACAGACGGCACATGGACCCGAACTTGGCTGAGTCGCCAGCTCCGCAAAGGAAACCACCGAACCGGGCAGATTCACCGTCGCAGGTGTCGTCGCAAACCGTCGAGGTGCCGCCGGGGAGTCCGGCGGTGTCAGCGCTGCCGCAAGCGGTGTGGCACACCGAGTGGGTGTCGTCGGAGAGACGGCGACCGGTGGCGGTAGCTGAGGTGCGTCCGTAATTCGTGGCTTTGAGGGAGGCGAGGTTGCCCTCTTCGACCCTGCTGCCGTGGATGAAGAGGGTTTGGCCCGCAACAGCGTCAGACACCGTGGTGTGGTCAACGTGTTCATACCCGACGTAAGAAATCTGTGACCGAGTGGGTGAAAGTGCGAAGACAGAAAGGGGACAGCAAACATTTGTTTTCGTTACCCATCAGATCATATAAAAAAAAAAACAGCACTGGCATTGAGACAACACCATAAACGCGACAACCGAACTAGCTTGGCGAACAGAGGAGGCGGGGATGGGGTTTATAAATATTTAGTGCTTTTAGACGAGATTGCCGTGATATGACTCAGAGTGTCTTTTCGAGCGCACCACCGCCCGATACTGCAAGAACGAGCGGTAATGTTACTCATCAGCGTTAGAAATTGTATTTCGTGCACAAAAGTTGGCGCCAAAGGAGTCGGAAACACCCGCAGTATTTCCCCGATTTCGAAATCCGTTCACCTCCTCGCACCGAAAGTACGTCCTCTGGCTCAACTTAACCCTGCTGTCTGAAAGCATTAGGCACCACGTCGCTAACCGGCCGTCGTATGTATAATATGGACGCCCGTAGTAGACAACAAGGTGTTTTTTCCACATTTTTGAGGTCGCCAAAATAAAACTGATTCGCGACAAAATCTAAAGTGCAACGATGTCGACATATTTTGTAGATCTGATATCGAAAATATTTACACGCCCTGCCGTCGGCAGACACCCTCGATAAAATTGTGTATTAACACCCAACGGCATTAATTATCGACATCTCGCTTATCACGCATCTCTGTGATCGGCAGTTTTTGCCTTTCGACGAAGGGGTTTTTATTATTAGTAGTATGTTTACCAGGTAACCTGTGTTCTGTCGCCTGACGGTATTTACACCTGGTAATCTGTTTTCTGTCGCGGAAGGTATATTATACGTCAAACCAACATCCCGGATATCTTGATACTTTACTACCAACTGCCTTACATAACCGTACTTGACTACCCGAAAACATTGACAGAAGGAGTGGGATGTGTCAGGCAAGTTGCAAATGAAACAAAAATATTATGAAACAAAACCAACACACGATACCTGGTACGTATTATACGTACGCAAATATGATCAAGAACAGTGTGAAGCAGCAATTAAAAGTCGAGATTTACGGGAAATCAATCAGGGCCTTTTATATATCACTGACGTGTTATATACGAATTGCGACCGTCAAATATATGGTGAGCTGCACGGTCTCCCTATAAGGCGCCTGCCTCACCAAGTCGCAAGACACCGAAACAGAAAAAATAAGGGGCTCCACTGGGCTCCCGCATCGTGAAAATTCCGTCAATTTACTCGACGTATATTGTGGAGCAGAAACAGCCTGCTGTATGAAGAGACAACCTATATTCCAGGTGGACTAATAAAAAGAAAAAAAAATACTCTCAGCTGTGAAATCGACAAAAAGGGAATTTTGTCAAACTCAGCTTTGGAAGCTGCGTGTGATACTTCGATCGCGCGTGGACGGAGTGTGTATATACCCTCGTGAAGGATAAAGACTCAGGCGTCCAACCATGTTATGCGCACGGGAACTTTATAACCCGGATTGAGGAGAACAAAGACACATCTTTGGAATTCAGGACACATAAACGAAGTAGAGAATTTTGTAACGAAAATAAAAGGCACTGCAGCATCCTCAAAAACCTAGCCGATAAATCGTTCACTAATTACGGGCTACGTCGTGATCAGAAACAAGAAATTCACCAGGTTGGTGGTGACGAACTTGCTGGAGTACCGCTGCCACAGAGGCCAGCTGTACGGGAAGTCGGAAATGGTCAGCCAAAGCGCAACGTCGTACGGGTAGGTGTACTCCCAGCGGGTGCGGGTGTAGTCCACGTACTCCACGAAGGCGGGGTCGTTGTTGTTGTAGATGGCGTTGCCGTTGATGTGGCCGAGCACGTTCCACATCTCTGAGGCCTGCGCAGTGGAGTGGAAGTTAGTGCCCCCAAGGTTGCTTCCCTTCACCCAGAAGTCCTCGTTGCCGCGGAAAGCGGCGTGGTGGAGTTCCTCAAACGAACGGTCGCTCGCCACGAGTACATCCCACTCCACAATGGCGAGAGCATCGTACTCGGACAGGTCGGACTGAACGCCCTCGTCGAGGAACATCTTGAAGAACATCACAGAGGGGCCCTTCGGGTAGACATCCTCCTGCGAATTGGATTAGGGAGGAAGGAGGGCGAGGAAGGTCGGGGGGGGCAAGGGGAGACGGACGATAAGCGACGGGAGAACGATGCATTGTTGAGGAGAATGATGGCGTTGTGACCGGTCGTCGGGGGCACACATCACCATAGTATGTTAGTGTAGGTTTTGTGTGACGCCGTCTACGGTTTAAGTTGAAATAACGTAGCAACAAATTCAACAGCAGTTGTATCTATTAGCAGTGACAAAAACCGCCTGCAGTTCATGACAAAATATCATGGGTTTTAACCAACGAAACGCACGAGGAACAGACACTTCAAGTGTTGTCGTTCTTTCAGTCGAGCCTACAGAAAGAAAAAAACAGAGAGCCACACAAAGTCGTATCCGCTACTACAGGCTGTACCTCGACACGTCAGACGAATATATCGTCCTGTCGAAAACAAAATGGATGTTTCTCAATTTCTTTGGAAAATAAATGCAAACTACCAAGTAGACCGTCTACAGCATCACAGCATCACAGGACCAGCACGCATCACTTCCAATACTTGTTGCACGATTGCGATTGTAGGTGCGCAGGCTCGCCTCCATAAGGCACCTCCAAAACCAGCAAAGATGCTTATTATACGAGGTTTGACGTCAGGCAACACCGACGACCACACTCCATAACTCCAACCAATGACAACCAACCGAGGACACAAGCAGCAGGGCAAGTGCGTTCTACAGAACTCGGAGCACGAACGGTCTACGGCCGTCCATTCGTTTTGTTGACGCAAAAATACAAAAATACAAAAAAATGAGAATTGAGCAGCTGAAAGCTACAAACTCTGCCGAAAGCAGCGATACAAGGGGAGACGAGCACCTCATGTGTTTAGGCGAACAAACTATAAATATTAATGGTAAGGGAGGCGAACAACGCAAGCGCATGTTGCCAAACGCTACCCGCCACGGCGTCAGGCGGGTCGTGCTGAAAAATGTCAGGAATACCAGGTATATATACAAACGCACACGACGGAAATATGTACGAGGTATCATACTGGTACTGCTGTATGACACGATAATCGCATCAGATACACGCTCGAAAGACAGCATGCCGTAAAAATCTAAACTCATCTACACTTCAACAAAAACCTCTGCGAGATTTACCAGGGACTCAAAATAAGACCTGAAAGAAAAACACATAATCTCGGACGCACAGCAGCATCCCTGAACGTGAGGTCGGCGAGGTAAAACCCACTCACGTATGTACGCCGTTCGCTTATTTTATGGATAGAGCGAGATGGAGCAACAAACAACGCAATGGTTCTCGAAAACGCTGGATCTCAGCAATCCGTCGTATTTTCGGTATTTAGACTACAATATTAGAGCTTTACAAATATAAAATTAAACGTTTTATGGTTTATGCTGAATGCGGTACTGCTGACGGAGCGGCGCGTACGAGCCCGGAATACATGAGAACCTGCAAAATGCGTTGCGGGTGCGACCACCGCGTCACGGTTAGAAGCGCCACGCAATTCGTGGCAAATGCAGCGCTCCAGGCATTAGGCCGTGCGCACTCATTCAGGCCAAACTCCAAAGCAAAAGACGGAAAATGAATGACCTCTTAAAAAAATGGGACGCCGACGTCATGGTTTACTTATGATACGATACATCTATCTGCCTCCCACGGCACACGACTGCACGGGAATTTAAAGCAATGCAAGGGTTAACATCTGTCGTGAAATGAGACCCAACAAACGACTGCGATGGGAACAAAAGTGAGAACAACAACAAGAGAGAGGTACTCTAATGTGTGTCGTGGCATGTGGACCATGAAGACACAGGGTTACAGCACATGAATGAGAGACCACAGAGAGGACTGGAACCCGGTTGCAGACGACGAGCTGCTGACTGAAGAAATTATGAATAGCAACAGCGCAAGTGGCTTCGGGGAAAACACTGAAGGCAGGGGAGATCGCTTCCGATATCTTGTGGACGGGCGGGTGCCAAAAAGAGTTGAAATAAAAAACACAAGACAAAAAAAGATACCAGAATCTATCACATAAAAGGAACTTTAGGTGGCACGTAGAGAGGGCAGGAAACAAAAATTACTTGCATTACCCTTTGACCATCGCTCCACGCTTTTAAAGTTCGAGGAGCTCGATCAAGGACGCGAGGTAACGCGGGCATACCAGGGAACCGACAGAGCCCACCTTGGAGCGACTCGCTATAGGCTATTTTTAACGCCGTCAACTCTCGAAACTACGGCACAACAAGGCTTGCAGCATCACTACCTCACCAAGCCGGGGGCCTCCGAGGGCGAACCGTGGTAGACCATGGAAAAAAGTACATGAAATTAAACCGCCGAAAGCATCAAATCCCGACAGGCCAGGCCCCTCGTAGATTATTTAAGTTCTACGTACAAGAGCTACGAGCCTCTCAGCACCGACTGGCAGACGATGATGGAGTGATAATTACACAACCAAGGAAGCGTCGAGCCTCGAATGAGGAGAAAACCAAACTGCCAAGGCCGAGCGTTGGCTCGATTGCAACCGCATTGGGATGTAACAACACGGGAGCTCATTGCACTTGAAAGAACCCTGTTTGAAGCGGTCTGGGCGCTCGTCCAGCAATTCAAAATCGACGCAACACACACACCTGAAAGGCCACAGCCAACAATTATAGATGTCAAAACACCGACAAGAAACCTAAACACCTGATCACACCACATCACTCGTTCGAACTCATCGCGGGACTCTACGTAGATAAAACACTCGCTCACCTCTTCGCTCAGGTGAGCGTAGACAAGACGCGTCTTCGAAAAGCAGCTCCCTGCTGTCTTGTTGATGGTTTCTACGGCAGCATCCACGGCCGGAGCATCTTCTTCCCCTTCAGCGTAGTACAGAACGAGGTCGGCGTTTCGCTCAGTCAAGGCCGAGCAGGTGGAAGGCCACCGTTCGAGGGACGACACCGCACGAGAGAGATCGCCGCGGTAGACTGGAACTACTACGGCTAGGTGTTGTCCCAGGTCTCCCTGGGGCAGTTCAGGGGAATCTACGATAGCCGGAGCGTCGCGCGCGCCCGCGATAGGGAGGAGTGCCGAGCCCGATAGGGCCAGGCATCCTGCTAACGCGGCGCGACGCATATACTACGGGCGCTACTTGTTCAGCGTTGCAAATGCTGTCCCCACTAACTAGCTATCTAGGGGTCTGGTCTGGTGCGGAACGTGAATGAAGGAGAAGGCAGCACCACCGCCGTATCGCAAGTACGAGTAGATGCACCGGGAAGAAGCAACGAAGCTAGAGAAGAAGCGGAGATATCGTTTCGTCGTGCCACAGTCGTGCGTTCGTAAATCTGAAAGCCAAATTTTTCGAAGTTTTTCAAATTTATAACCTGTAGTATGTAGAGGAGATTTTTTAGTGGTTTTTCAATCGTTGCGAGAGAATGAAACTGTTGCAAGGCTGAAGAGTCGGTAGCGCGAGTCATCACTCTTATCCAGTTATCATCATCAGGGACCTCCTCCTCTCTTGTCTGCCTTGTTCCCAAGAGACGTACGTAGACGAGTCGGGTTTATTGCATTCTGATCACGCCGAGCTCGAGAACCTTCGATATAGATAGCCAGGACGCATGTATGTATGTACATATCTTGTGCACACAGTTATACCTGGTACTGTATACAGTATCACATAACCGCGCCTCCTCGTAGATACTGACTGCTGTGCTGCTGCAGTGATGGCCAGACTTTTCGGGGTTTTCTCCCGCACAAAAAAGACCGGGCGAACAGCGGTGCAAATTTATTGGTAAAATTTTCAGTTATTTATTTACTACTTGTTTTGCATACCCCTCCCTGTACCATCTCCGCCCCGACCCCTCTCAGCTCTCAACAACTCGCTCGCACGCGCCGCGAATTATCGAATTTTCGAGTAAATACTGTAGGCAAAGCGTGGATTAGCGAGTTCGCCACGATGATTTGTCTGTCCGCTCACCTCTCTTGCGACGAGGACAACCTGGGTCAAGATACATCAACAAACACTACGTATCCAGCGCCGAGTCCATCTTTTCAAATTGAAAAGCAGGATCTTCTGGCATCGAAATTCTACAATGTAAAAGCTTTGAAATCTTTCGTTCTTCTCTTGTCTTCATCCAAAGCTTCATCATTTAAAAAAATATGAAACTCGTGCCCACTGAAATTTCTAAAACTATTCCACGCAGCCTGAGCAGTGAGCAGACGTGTGCGTGTTTTGGCGTACCGGCAGTATTGATTGTACATCTGGCTGCATACCAGCCGTGTGATATTAATTATTACGGTTGATACTATAATACCAGGTACTTGTTATTTATGTTTAGTTCGCGTGGAACCGGCGTTTCCTCGGACATTCAAGATTTCTGACCACGCGGCTCATCAACAGCGTGGGTTAGTGCTGTACTCTATTATTATTATAATACCATAATAATAATTGTATTGCCCTGTAAAAAAGCCTGTGTTTAATATCGTATGAACAGCAGCATATCGATTGTTGTTGTATCTTCGTCATTTTTGCGATTGACACTCGCTGCACATTGTCGGATGGCAAACAAACTTTAGTCTAATAATTATATATAATAATAATAATAATAATAATTAATCCCAGGTACCATGTAGCAGTAGTAGGAGGTTGGAGGTAGGAGAGAGTCTCTGAGTGTACGTGTTTTATAAAAAAAAGAAACATCATCATCATCAATCAGCTGTGTGAGTTCGATAAGAGGGCCAGAGACACCAGACGTATACGCTCGGTACGTAGTATATGATACCTGGTTATACTACCAAGTACGTAGTACGTACGTATACACCAGGTAGTAGGTGTGAGACGACAATCCACTAAAAACAAAATAATAAGTGGTTTTCTTCTTTCGGGAATGATTTGAGTGATCAACGTTGGAGAGCATGCTGCACATTGTCGGAGGGCAAGCATCATAATAATAATAATAATAGTTGTATCTGTGGTTTTCTTCTTTCGGGAATGATTTGTTGAGTGATCAACGTTGAAGAGCATGCTGCACATTGTCGGAGGGCAAGCATCATAATAATAATAATAATAATAGTTGATCGCACGTAGACGGGTGTCATGCGAAAATTATGTTTATGAATGCGCTGGAAATATTGAAGCTCGGATGCTGGGCAGCAAACAAGAAGAGGAGAATAATAAAATAGCATTGCGTGATCACAGCTGCAGGGCACAGAGCACGAGAGAGAGAGTATCTATTTTTATATCTATAACCTCATCGACAAATAAATACCCCGAAACACACACACACCCATATGGCGTGGGAAGCTGGATGCGGCTTGTTGGAGTCGAACATCAGGCAGGGTATTATAGTCTTATGATGCATATTGCGATTAGATGAGAGAGGGAGAGCGTGCGACCATAGATAGATATGAAAGCTGTGAGTTCATTGCTACATGGCTCATGGCCCACAGGCGTGTGCGATAGAAAATAATCAGAAAAAATAACGCCAAAAAAAACAGAAAAGCTCTAGACTATTTATTTTTATAATGCTGTACGCGCCATATATATGTCATGCATACGCAGCGGGGGTGTATGTATATAGTTAGCCAGCCTACGTACTGCCTAGCACGCGTAAGATTTGCATCGCATTATACGTTGATTATTACTTTATAAATATTATTATACGAGTATATCTAATGAGGTGTGTGTGTGTTTTCGTCCCATTTATTCTGGGCGCCGAATGTTTTGACGCACCAGCCGGGGTCACACAGGGGGAAGGAAAATACAGAAGGTTTCTCTCCACCTTTCCTCCTGCGGTGCTTGCCTTAATTTTTATCGCGAGAGGGGTTCACAGCCGTCCCTTTCCCTCGTTAACATTTTAAGTCGAATTTTGTTAGCTCACAGAACAAAGCAAGCATCGCTTTCCACTCTGTGCTAATAATCGCGAATTTTTCACTTCCGGGTGATTTGAACCAGAACACGCAACATAGCCGTCAGACAGTCAGAAGGTTTACGAGGTTTTACCAACTGGCCCACTTGGGACGCCAGCCGGGTACCAGGATATGACGTAGAAGATAGAAGGGAGATATAAGATCAAAGACCGAATGTTGCACTCCCGTTATACCCCGTTCCAATACGCGCCCGCCGGTAGCGAGACTCCCGCGAAAGGTGCGGGGGACCGGGAAAAATACCGGTTCCTCTGGTCCTGTGTGTGGCGGCAGTGAGTGGTGCCTTCTGACCGCGAAATAAAAACTTGAAGCTTTTGCTTGGTCTTAATTAAAGCTTGCATACCGGTATGTCTTGATGGGTTTGCCACATTCAGATGCTGCTGCTGTCCGGCACAAAAAATAATTTGCAATGAAATCATGTTAATAAAATAATAGCTACCGGTAAATAACAACGAACGGAAGAAGAAAAGAGTGTACCAGGTACAGGCTGGGCCAGCCATAAAACGGGGAATCCTTCCTAAAGTCGAATCTCGTTAACCACTTCGAGTTAG
>JBBMKB010101461.1:0-10341 GCA_037833945.1 Alaria marginata | reverse complement strand
TTTTTATTTTCTGGATGACGGGGCTCCTTAACCCAAAATCGTCGGAATGCCATTCTATTTTTGCAACATACTTTTTTGTATAGATGAGCCACGGGTTAATTTGATCATCGGATTGCACTTTCGGTTTGCTGATTTTTTTCGGTGAGGGTACACAGCTCCTCAAGAAGTGAGGAGCTTCAGAAAAAACATGGCGAACCTCTATCATCGTCGACTTGGCACCAAGTGTGTCGTCAAGTCACTCACGCGCTCTCGCGTGTTCGGCCTGTCAATGGTTTGAGGATAAAGTCGTTGGCGGGATTTGAAGTCACGACATCGACGCCATAATATACTTACTTCTTGACGACGGCGACCACCGTGCTGCAGAGGGAAAACATGTCAAAATCCAGTAATACCTGGTAAAACACTATGTTGTACTAAGTAACTGTATGTATATACGCATTCTACGATAGTATAACACCATTAGCATTTGTTTTCTGAGGGTCCTCACTTGAGTATTACTAGATTACTGTATGCCTCACCGAAAACATATATTTTGATCAAACTGAAAGTGCAATCCGATGAACAAACCCGTGGCCCATCTATACAAAAAAAACAAATTGCAAAAATAGAACTACATTCCGACGATTTTGGGTTAAGGAGCCCCGTCATCCAGAAAATAAAACGCCAAAAAGTGCTACCTCTATCATCGTAGAACGCGTCTATACTAGCGCCCGTAAGACGACGAGCAGTGTGGGGATTCTGAACCCTCTATCTATGCGCGATAAGAATATAGGCACGTACGGGGAGGGGGAGAAAAGCTGACACGTGTAACCATGCTGGCTTGTGTCCAGAATTCCGCTGAGAGCATATAACGTCTTGATATACACGAACTGAATCGAAAGGTACCAAAGCGACGATCGAACAAACAAAAAAAGTAGCACCTGCGAAACGAGTAGGTCGGGATTCTGGGATCGGGGATCGGGGATGAGACGTGTGTGCTTCGATAATAGAGGTATAATAGCACTTTTCGGCAAATATACGTTATGAGTGACGGGGCATGATGGTCACTGTACATTGCTGACAATCTGGTATTATAACCGTTGGCTATCATACCTACTAATAACAACAGGGGAAAGGGCCGACCTCTCCGCCCCAATGGTGGAGGATCAATATTTATTATGGTCAACGGGCCATCATATATATGTGGTACATGCCAAGATCCTGTATATTAGTGTCGTCGTAGATAATATTATATAGGGAAATATTGTGTGAGTCCCGGGGGTAAGGTTGTGCTAAACCGTAATAATAATGAGTTACTGCTCTGTGAGTCTCGTGGGCCGCTGGGGGGTGGATGTAGTCCACAAGATGTAAGGCGGTATAGCTGTCGCTAGGGAGTACTTTATGTAGCGCAGCAGGCTATTTGTAGCTGTCGTCGACATGTCTGCTTCATTGGTGGATGGTGGACGGTCGCTGCACAAACCTCAGCGGCAGACAGGAACCACCGGCACCAGGAGCCAGTAGCAGCAGCTAGCAGCGGCCAGCGGCAGCAGATACCAAGGTGAAGTTGTCCCCGAACAAGACGGTGTAGTAGTGAGTCGACATCCAAAAATACGGCGATCAACACTGCCTGGCGCGACTGAAACCTGCACTACGGCAGTGACCACTTTATTCACGGCTGGCCTCTCCTTAGAGCGGTGTACCGCCCTGTTGAGGGTGGTTGGGGCCTCCACATCTTGACAAACACCCTCAGCGTTTAACCTTCAAACCCAAAACTGTACGTATTCGCTATCCGCCCTATTAGGGAATAAGGCGTGCCCAACCTTGACGCAGTAACAAGGGCCTCGCGCATCACGGCCTTGTTCGGAGTCCACTACTGTAGCACCTAGTGGTAGCAGTAGTAGCAGCAGCAGCAGCAGCAGCAGCAGCAGCAGCAGCAGTAGCAGCAGATACATAGCAGGTAGCAGCAGGCAGCAACAGGCAGCAAACCCAGCATTACCCAGCAGCAGTCAGCGGTAGCAGTCAGCAGCAGAAGCCAGCATCAAAAGACCGTAGCAGCTGCTTGTAGCAGCCGGATGCAGCAGCTAAGAAGGCAGCAAAGTAGCAGCAGCAGCAGACAGAGAGAGAGCAGGCAGCAACAGGAAGCATCTGGCAGAAAATCCAGCGTTAGCCGGCAGCAGCCAGCAAAGGATCAACGAACAACCAAATGCAGTAAGCAGCGGCAGCAGCAGAAGGCGGAAAGCAGCGAGGCCAGCAGCAGCCAGTAGCAGCTAGCAAATGCAGCAGCAGCAGCAGCAGCAGCAGCAGCAGCAGCAGCAACAGCAGCGGCGTTGGCTCGGTTCGTATACTTTGAAAAAAAAAGGCTTCCGTAGAAAAGACTGTGCGCTTCGGTTCTGGTTTTACGTACATGCAAGTTCACACCAGTTCATTACCGCTGCACAGCCAAATCGACCGTCCCCGCCATAGCCTTTCGTTCGTCGGCTCAAGGGGCCATTGCAGATGACGACGAGAAATCTAAGCATCTGCCGTTGCTTCTGTTGCTCGCGGTGCCCTCAATCGCTGTCCAGCGAGGTGCGCATTAACACATTAAGTCCGTGGTACAGCAAGGCCTCAGTTTTGTTTTCCAGCTCTCATAGTATAGGAGGAGCTATATACACGTGGTTTTCGTGTCGGCTTCCTAAGGGATTCTTCCTAGAAATTTATGTGTAATAGCACATATCGTGCGAGAGTGGTGTAGAGCGCCGCGCCCAACAGGGTCAACGGGATAGGATTACCTATGTCGCCGTCGACTATCGCTGCGCTTGGTAGAATGAGCGAAGACCCGCATCGACGACGGTCGCGCATACATGTATATATGCCTTTCCGGACGTGTCCGTATTGTACAGAATTGTAGAGATAGATGCGTATCATTCGAAAATAATGCTCGGCTTGTTTGTCGGGCTGCCAACAAATACACATAGTGATCTGCCGAAAACTACGCTGTTTTTGTGTGACCAAATACGGCGAGAGTATTGGCGATGTGAGATGTGACATTTAAGATACAGTACCAGGTAGCAGGTATACATCAGTCTTACAGCAACACAGCAGCTGCTGACATACACAAAGCAACAACGATGCATTGAGGTAATAGGCCCATGCGTTACAGCACGATGTGGCGCCCTCGGGCATGGGTGACTATGTCAGTGCTCCAATCTCACTGTACTGCACTCCCACCAACATCTCCTATCTCCCTGGGTTCACCATGTTACAGAACGGTGGATTACTACTCCCGAGAATGGCGGCACCTGGCTGTCTCGAGTTCGATACAGGAGGAGTTGGGCTCTGGCTCTCCGGCAGACACCAAGTCTTCTAATGTTGTGGTTTGAACGCGCAACGCGTTCGACTAACGCGGAATGAAGAGCCGACCACTGGCGATATGTAGGATCGATGGACAGAACCGTGACGGGGACATATCGATTGATAGTTGACATGGTGGTATTTACTTGGTTCTTAATTTTTTTTTGGGTTGTGCCGAGTACGTACGAGGTGTTTGTTCAGCTTGGCGAGATCGTGGGCTTTCGCGCTCAAACTGGTTTATTCTCTTGAAGGGAAAACTCCTCATAAACCCCAAAATGCACATTATGGGAGGTTCTAAACCGCTAGGTCCCCGTTGATACAGATAGACCGTCTGTGTGGCATTGGCCTGGACAAGGGCCACACGTCGCAGTACAACCTGAATTCCACTCGCCGCAACACATGCTCGGTGTTTCCTGCTCGGTGTCATCCACAATACGGCTTCGTGAAGATAAGCGTCGAGAGCTCCACTTGATCTCTGTTCTACGCTGTATGCTCTACCGAGCTGTGAATGAGGATCCACCTCGCTGCCCAGGTCTGGTGTAGCATGGCGAAAGGAGTACAGAGTCCACAGCATGCGCCATACGTGTACGTATGGACTGCGCGCAGGCGAGGGTATTACAGGAATAGAGGGGTTGGTGTCTGAAGTGCAAAGCGCTGATAAAGTCTTACACCATAAGACGCGCGCAAAGGTTCCCGTTTGGAAGCTGCCCATATCTATGGGTGTATGGTGCTACGGCTGTATGTACTGTTACTCAATACATATGTCCTCGGCTGCTTCAGCGATGACGGGGGAACGTAGTTACTAGGACCTACGGCAGACACAAAAACCTATATATTCTCTATTTTTCCTGCCAATATGTGGTCCTATTAGCTACGTTCCCCCGTAATAGCACCTAGATCGGTGCGCCATGTGCTTTAGAGGGCTGGCGAAGGCAAGGGTGTGATACCCATAGGCAGAGGAAACCCTGCGGCAGTTTTGGTCAGAATAAAACGTAAAATAGTCTGGTCACTGGAGAAAACTGTTCCAGAAGTTTGTGATTTCACACGCCGCTTGGATGGACTAGTTTCGACGGCAACATATGTCTGGAAGCAGCGGCTGTGGCAAGGTGTGTGTTTCATGCGTTGTGTAAGCAGTATGGAACTATCCACACTGCTACTTGAGGTGTATAGCTACACCACCAAGGTGCAGAGAGCGACTCTTTGACGCATACTCAGCCTTCGTGTGTAAGCACATTTTCTCGCTTTTTGTTTCATGCGCTCCGTAGGGGGGCACGTAGAGCTTAACAGTCGCAGTTTATGTCATCCACCACGTACTCTAGGGAGCGATTATTTAGCGTTAGTTCTCCCCTACGGGTAGGATGGGCAGTCCACTTATACACTGTGTCAGAAGCAAGGTCAAGGTTACTGTGGAAGGCGACGAGTCTAACCTCGTGGAGCGCAACGATCATTGGAAGCCGAATGCAGCAAGCGCGAGCGCGGTGGAGAGGATGGGAGCTCCGGGAGCGGGACGGCGACGGGAAGCTCCAGCGCAAAGTCGGGCTGGGGGTCACACCCTTCAAGACACGAATGCAGCAGTGTAAGACGCATGCCGGGGCTTGTGACTGGACGTGGCGCTGCCTTTGCTGCTATAGGCCAAACTGTTTGTTGTCACACGACCAGGGCTCCGAGATAGCCGCGTAGCAGCAGCAGCAGCAGCAGCAGCAGCAGCAGCAAGCGCTGCCACCACCGCCGCCCCTACTGCCGCCGCCGCGGCTACAGCAGAAGCCGCCACCGGCAGCGGCAGCAGCAGGAGGGGTGAAGAAGGTGGGGGAACAGGAGGGTCGCTGCGGCCGAGCATCGTACCATTGGGCAGGTACCACGCGCTTGGTGGCAGGGCGAAACTGTGGAAGCAACCGGCAACACAGACTCTGCTGTCAGGTCGGGCCTACCGAGGGGGGGGCACGGGCGAGAGAAGAGAGGAGTACATTTGTAGACGCCAAGAGGTTCGTGGGACATCGCAGCGCACCCACACCTGGGTCGCCGACACCGATTATGTTGCATGGTGAGAGGCAGATTTCGAGAGACAGAAACAGTGCATTACACAGCAGACCGAGTGAAACAGAGCCGGTGCAGATCTCGAGCGCGGGTTACCGCATGGAACCTACAGCAGAACCACCGGGCATCTGCCGGCAATCTGGAAGAAAATCGGGGAAGACATCAGGGGTCGAAAAATACTTGGTGATCGTACAGAAATCAGCCGCGCACGAAATTCCCACCCTTAGAGTCTCTCCGTTGGCGGTGGTCGTAACGCACAAAGCTCGCATAAATCAGTAATTGTTTGTTTGAGGCGGAGAGCAGAGAGAAGAAAAGGGGACTAAGCAGAGACACTGGCCCTTGATACCGTTTCCGAATGCTTGTGCGGCGAAGCGCTGCCCAAGGTTCTAGACGAACTCTTGACCTTGAGAAAAGAAGTACCTAGTAGAGAGGACACTGATGAGCAAGGCCTACCTATCCGACGCTTTCCGGAAAGTGCGAGTAGACGCAGACAAAGCCAACAATGTTTTGCTATGGTGTAGGAGACCTGGTCGTGATCGATTTTCGTCTGACGTTCGGGTGGTCGGGATCACCGAGGTCCTGGGGCGTCATGTCGGCGACAGCCGCACACGGGCACTGCGACGCCACGCTCGATTCACCTCAGTGTTTAGACGAGTGAAACTAAACGATGGTTTAAGTAAAGATGGTGAAGCGTTCGGAAAATGAAAAGCCAGCGCCGATACCGCCCAACGTAAATATCAGAGCGCACAGGGCGGGAGTAAAAATCGACTCATTTTTCCCAACCGAGTATGTAGACGACTACCTACAAATCAGGGTAGAGAGCACCGAAGACGACACCACAACCTTCATTGCGTCAGCCTCTCTAGGTCCGTAACATGTGCGGTTGTTTGGACCAGGGGAAGAGGCAGTAACGCCCATTTTAACGCCCAAGAAACTCACAGACGGGCATCACGATCGATGTTGTTCGGGTTCACTGTCAACTTTCCCACAATGAGAATTTCGGTTCCGAGAGAAAAGACTGAAGCGATAAAGAGGCTGCTGTTTGAGTAATGGCTTCAGAGCAGGAGGGTAACGAAGGCGAAGGACGTGCTCAACATGGCTGGCAAGTTGTAGAATATCACGCACGTACGTAGTACGGGCCGGTAGGTATTTAGTTTGGAGGTTCCTGCGGCTGAATGGGCTGCACGACTCAGGAGGTAGCGAAAACAAGAACAGTACGGTAGGACCCCGTAGATAGTTTCACGCTGACCTTCTCTTCTGGAAGTGAGCTACAGCTCACGAGCTACTACAAGAAGGTAGGGCGCTTAGCGCCCCCCGCTACACGGCGATGACACGATCCTCAAAAATGCCTTATCTGTCGGACGTCAGTTTTGAGGCTGTGGGGGCCGTGGTTCGTGCGTTGAGAGTATCGTATTCTGAAGGTACGACTTGCATAAAGAACTGACCGCGGAACTTAAAAGAAAAGCCACCCGATGAAAAACCTGACAGGTACCATCACAACCAAACTGTTCCAGAGTTGTTGGGCTCGGTCGTAACTGTGTCGGTAGTGCTTGTACTAGTGGGAGACAGGGCGGACGCCAAGGGGGGTCAAATTGTGATGCGCGGTGACAACATGACAGCATGTATCTTGGATCTCTCGATGCGGGGAGGGCGAGGGACAAACGGGTATGCTTACTCATGAGAACTCTCGTCGGTCTCGAAGTCAAGGGGGGTTGGAACCACACCGCAAAACGCATTCGCGGCGTTCGGAACACCCTAGCGAATGGCATATATCTCTCGTTGGCCTCGTTTGGTTCTGGTGGGCAAGGTCAGAGAGCTAACCAACTCTGATGATTGATCGGATCAAGACATTGGAAAGCGGGGGGAAGGGGTTTTCAATACCGTAGTACAGGCAGGCATAAAACATTATCAGCACGCATGATGATTTCCTTTGAAACGTGCTGAGCGGAGAAGAACCCGGCTGATCGGCATGCATGATGATTTATGCCCCTTGAAACAATGTCCGGCATGCATGCCTTCTGCTCGCATACACACACGCCCCTGCAAGGACAAATAAAGAAGAGGTGGCGTGGTTGGTGGAAACGCTGGCGCTCGGTTCAATCGGGAAGGGCACTGAGAAACACTACCTAGCGATGTGGAACACCTGGGTCAAGGAGAGACAACCGCGCAGGGCAACGGATCGTGGTTGCATTCGCCTGTCGATCTCCACGAAGTTCTGTCTTTGATCTGCTTGGGATAGCTCATGGCGTACCGCCGTTACTTGCATACTCATCGATAGTTCACTGTTAGGGTGTTAAGCAGCAATCAACTTCGTCCACAAGGTATTCGTAGGATGGGCTTTGCCGACGTCGGATTGTACGATAGTGGCAGTGGGAAAGAGGATAGGGCGCGTTCTACGATAATAGAGGTAGCGCTTTTTGGCGTTTTTATGTTCTGGATGACGGGGCCCCTTAATCCAAAATCGTCGGAATGTCATTCTATTTTTGCAATAAACTTTTTTGTATAGATGGGCCACGGGTTTGCTCATCGAGTTTGCACTTTCAGTTTGCTCAAAATCAGTTTTTCAGTGAGGTGTATATAGAGCTCCTCAAGTGAGGAGCTTCAGAAAAAAAATGGTGCTATTAACACCTCTTTCGTAGAATGCGTCATAGATCGGGCGCACGGCATGACTCAGAAAAAAACAATGGTTGGGTTACCGATCGATGGCGTCGTCACTGCTATCGCAAGGGCGAGAAGTAGTCGCGGGTGTGGAAGACGGAGGATACATGTCATGTGGTTAGGACTCGCAGTGTCGTGGTTTATGCTGGGCAGAGCGTCAGAGTTGTGGGCATACATACGCACGGGCGGGAAAATTAACCCTTGAGGTTTTGTTTGACACGAGACTGCCTAACTTTTTCGCGAGGAGGAGTACAGGTTGAGTTCGGGAACAGGTCGACTGCCACGGCAGTGAAGGTCTTTTTTGTGACGTCGAAGTGTGATAAAAAAAGAGCAGGGTGCACGGTTCCCCGAACATGGTTGTCGAACGAGAGGGAAATGGGGGGGGGGCGTCGATTGGAGCTTTCGCAGCTCTGCTGGAATTGCTCAACGAGCACCCCCAGCTGCCAGGGGGGGCGCCGCTGCCAGTTGGGGGTACGTCGCGCGGTTGGAAAGTGTCCACTTGAACGGAAGTGGTGACCGCGTTGCTGGTTGTGGTAGGAAGCATCGATGGAGACCCCGTGCACCTCGCGCTACATTCAGGACGCGTCGTACGATAGAGGTAGCGCTTTTTGGCGTTTTTTCTTTCTGGATGACAGGGCTCCTTATCCCAAAGTTGTCGGAATGCCACTCTATTTTTGTAATATGCTCTTTTGTATTTATGGGCCAATGGGTTTTTCTCATCGGATTGCACTTTCAGTTTGCTCACAATCAGTTTTTCGGTGAGGCATAGAGCTACTCAAGTGAGGAGCTTCACAAAAAACATGCTATTAACACTATTAACACCTCGATAGTAGAATGCGTCTCAGGGAGAATGGGGGGGGTGACCCAGTTAGCGGCGGAAGGTATTTCGGAGTTGCAAATTCAGCGCGCAGGAAGATGTGCGTTAAGTCCAGGCGGCTTTGTGGCGTGAGAGGTACATAGCCCCGCAGAAAATGGGCCGGAGATATCAGAGTTCGGGTTGGCCTGATTCATTAAACGTTGGAGGGGTTTCATGAGAGGCAGAGGCGGGGACGTTGAGATGCCCCCATCACGCGGCCGCGGCCGCTCGTGACATACTCGTATTTTACTTTGGTATTTTACACTAGGGAAGAGGCCTTCACGTCGAGAGTTAATCCAGAATGCTTGAGCCACAACAAACGATGATTGCAATTGGATGATTGCGACAGACAGTACCAAGCAAACGGAAATAAACGTTTTGGGTCGAATTGATTTCTACTTTCTGACCCCTTCAAGTCCCGACCATCACCACATGACAGCAACAAACAGCGATCGACGTGATAATCTCTGCGTGGGCGATCGAAGATCGCTGTAGCAGCGTGGCGCTCCGTTTATCCACCACACATCGAAAAACGCTTCTGGGGCCAAGTCATGACGATCAAGCTACAGAAAGTTGATTGTTATAGCATCAAGCAAACGGCAATAACCGGTTTGGGTGTTGGTATAGGATACGTGCGACGGTAGAAGTGCGCCATTTGTATTTGCCTTCTGAGGGTGGTCATTACTTGAGGAGCTCTATAATCCTCGACCAAAAGTGCTCTTCTTCTTGAGTAAACTGAAAGCGCAACCCGATGAACAAGCCCATGACCTAGGTAGTTACAAAACAATCCTTTTTTTGCAAAAACAAGGATGGCATTCCGACGATTTTGGGTTAATAGGTTAGGAGCCCTATCATTCAGAAAACATAACAGCCAAAAAGTGATATACTAGTACCTAGTTTAAAGTAGCATCCGCAACAAGACCGTTTGACCGGATGAGCTCCCGGCCACCGCCACACGAAAAAGCAACCGGCGTGATCATTTCTGCCTGCTAACGACCACCGATTGATTGCAGTGTGGCGCTGCGTCGACCCACCCCACATTGCTGCTACCCCTTTGGGGACTCATTTGCTATCCCGTGGCGACCAAAAGACGACGGTTGCGATATTACCAAGCAGACGGTGATACTTACACGGTTTGGAGTCACCCCACGGTGGTAGTAGGGGTTTGCACGTTTTGGGCCAGACGTTTCTGACCGATGGAGCTCCTCAAGGAAGGGACTACCGGTTACATGATAGTGATACAAGGGCATTTGTTTTAGGACTATTGCGGGGGACCACAGTAAGCAGGACTATAATTGTTGTTATTAATAGTAAAAATAGGGAAATATAAAGTTCTTTTTGGTGTACCGTAGGTCCCTATAGGATGCGCGAACGAATTTTCCTTCGAACTTATGTAGTCATCCCACGGTAGGGGTTGCACGTTTTGGGGTCAAACGTCCCTGACCGGTTGAGCTCCTGAAGTGAGGAACTACCGGTTGGTA